>DWJK01000751.1:0-19959 GCA_018248815.1 Croniades pieria auraria
GGAACAGACATGCTTTATCCCGTATAGAGAATGTTACTAAAGTATTACATAAGTAGAGTACGTGACATTATAAATAAAGCCTGCATTTGATTTGAAAAGACTTAGTTCATTATACCTTATACGCTTCACCTGTTCATTAAAATAGGGCTTGGAATTTAAAAAGTGGGCCCGAATATTAATTTATTTATGTGTTTTTAACTACATTTATTTGTGCGTGCCTTTAATTTATAAAACATTATTTAATTTTAATCACGACAAATCATATTTGAATTAATGTATTCGTGAAATAATAAATATAATAAGGATTTTATTGCAATGTGTTATTTATAATATGCTTAGTGTTAATAAACATGGAACGGCGAAATTTGTGTGATGTCAGACATTTTGTGTCCATAACACTGTTTGTTTATTTGTTCGCGACCGTGAGCGGCTGTTTCGATTCGGGGTGGGACTTTTTATTTGAAGATTTAATCCTCGATGTGTGTCCAGCTCTGACCAGTACCACCACAGTTATCAAAGAACTGTTTAGTATACATACTAAAGGTAAGTGTTAATGTTTACCTATACATGTTATGTATAAGTTTGTTTTTAACGTATATGAATTTTGAAGGATTGATGTTCATCCTTTTCATTTGTTTATTTCTTTTTGATTTTTTATAATTGTCATCATTTTTGACCAGTAACATTTAATGATATTTTTCCTTTTTTTTTTGTGCAATGGTTATCGACCACAACTTTTGAAAAGCCAGTTGTCAAATCTTACATCTGTTCGTATATACGTAGGTTAAATATTTGTGTTATGAAAAAGAATACTTTTTCTATCTTGGTGTAGTATCACCAACATAAGTAAGTATCTAGATATGTTTTTATATACGTTTATAAACTATCTGGTTACCATAGCATAAGTCCTAACTAACTCTAATATGACAGTATTCAAGATATTATTATAAAATAAAAAATCGAATGATCATATAATGGGAGGGAGGGATATAATTATTTATACAAATCGACAAGGATGTGAAACAAACACAATTTCCACAATGTATTTATTGAAAGAATCATAATAGTAAATGTATTTTAGAATCCAATATTATATTCGAAGAAGATGACAGAAAAATCACTGCCGAGATGATATCGGATTGTTTCCGCTGCGGCCGCGAGATGTCGCGGTCGGCGAGCCGGCGCGCCAACCAGCTGGTGAAGAACGGAGCTGGGCTAGAAGCGTGCTCGCCAGCACTGCTCCACTTCTTCTCCAACAAGCTACCGAGCGACATCAAGAAGACGTCCGAAGTATCGCATGAAATCCTTACCGCCACGAAGTTGCTTCAAATGAAAATGTGTACTAGGTAAAGTGCGAGCTCCAATTTGTGTTCTATTACCACCTTAATCGACTATTTCATGACTGAGTATTGTTACAGTGACCTTTTAAACGTTTTATAATAGCAAACAAAAATAGTTACAGCAACAAGTGTAGACGCCTGCATACAGACTAAAACTGTAGATATAATATTCAGCTCATGTATGTATATATATTGACTGATAGCGTATAAAAATATATTTACGCTGAATTTGAACAGGAATAGGCGCGAAAAAACTGTATAACATTCATTTCGTATACTCTTTAAATAACATTTCATTTAACATTTACCGAAAACCACCATTAAGCTTGTCTAATTGTGAAATGTTTAATCACATTTCAGTCCCGACGTGACTCCAAACACTTTCCTCTCGTTCCTCGAACACCAAGTGGTAAAGCCTCACGAGCTGTATTGCAAGCCCGTCAGTATTACTTGCGGCAGCAGCAAGTACCGCAGCATCGACGGCACTTGCAACAACGAACGGCATCCAGCTTGGGGGCGTCGAGGCGCCCCCTTTACAAGGATCGCGACACCTCGATATGCTGACGGTAACTATTGTAAGATTAATGCTGTATATGCTACAGATTACTTGATAGTTTAGTAAAAGGATTAGTAAATATCAGTATATTTAGTGTTACTGCGGGTAGTTTTACAGCCGCTCTATGTTTTCTAAAATATACTTCCACTACGACCTCATAATTACAACGTAATTCATTAAAATATAGTAAGTGATATTTTAATCTTAAAACAGACACAACTTTGTACGTTAGTATGTGGTGCGATTCGAACCCCAATATTGGATGCATAATTCTAGGCTGCGAAGGCTATTACTGTTACATTAATTATACAATAGTTATATTAATGTTCTTATTAAATCACCAGATGTAGTAGTGTTAGTGCTATTACTATTTCAGGTATATACGCAATGCCAGTCGCAAAAAGCGGTAACCAACTCCCGAACCCTCGAGTCCTGTCAACCAGACTGTTCGCTGACCGCCCTATCGCCAGCCGCGTGTTCACGTACCTGAACATGCAGTGGGGGCAGTTTATTACACACGACCTATTGTTCCAAATTATGGAAGTCACTGGTGAATAAGTAATGTGATAATTTAAGGTCTACCCGTTACCACTTAAGTCTGCTAATTCGAAGAGAAATGTCAGTTATTTCTGGTCTCCTGCGAATATTGTATTGAGGTTATTAAAGCGCACTCTTTAAAAAGACTAATCTATACTAGGTTTGAAAATGTTCATATTGACTTTACCAAGAATAATGCTTTAGAAATCAAGACTTTATTACAGATGAAGGTGGCATTCAGTGTTGCCTAGGCAACGGACAAGACGTCCTGCCACCGGACTGGCTAAACGACAAGTGCATACCTATTTGTGTACCCGAAGATGATCCTTTCTATAGCCACCACGGTATTAGATGTCTCAACTTCGTTAGAAGTATCACCACCCCAAGAGACGACTGCAGCTTGGGACATGCTGAACAGGTATTAAAAATAATGGGTAATATTATGATAATTATTTATTCGCTCGTCATATAGGTACCATACATATGCTCAGGTAATTTTTGTCCCTGTTACAAAAATTTAATTAGGAATTAACAACAACCTTCAAACGTTTTTGTTGTCTGACATAATAATATTCGAATATTTTGAGAACCATTTCAAAATACATTTTAGATAACTATATCTTAGAATATTTTCAGACAAATACAGTCACGAGTTTTTTAGACGGATCTCCAATATATGGTTCTAACACCAAACTCGCTTCAAAATTACGAACAAAATCTGGTGGAAGACTGAAGGAGGATCCAAAGAAAAAAAGCAAAAAGGGGTTTTTACCATCTGTCGATGACAAGTCCGCTGTTTGCGATTTGAGGAATTCATCTGAACCGTGCTACCTGGCTGGTTATTTTGTTTTAAACTTATTCTTCTTTGAAATTTCCTTTTTTTAATATTTCGAGACGCGCCATAAATAACACTAAAATTGTACAATTTTAGGTGATAGTAGAGTGAATCAAACTCCCACCCTGACAGTCCTTCATACGTTGCTCCTGAGAGAGCATAATCGCGTAGCAGATATTCTAAGCAATCTCAACCCTCTTTGGTCTGATGAAAAGGTGTACCAGGAAGCACGAGCAATTGTAATAGCAGAGATCCAGCATATAACCTATCAGGAATGGTTGCCACTTAATTTTGGTAAGATTTTATTAAACGTGAATTTTTCCAGTAAGATTTTAATTATCATTATCACGTGCATGTACAATACCTTCTAGCAATATTAACAACACAACATTACTTGAGTTTATCTTTTCCGTGAGAAATTTTTTGTAGGAGGATGTCCTACACTATGATCTTCTACTGATGGAAAGGCTGACCTCGTGAATGATAGATTAGGATCCATATATACCAAATGCTAAAACCCTGCGTAATGCTCCTGATGTAAGAATATTTGAAGATGCGATTAACAATAACTATTCTATTAAATCTGTACATTTCAGGAGAGAACTATTTCCGATACTACCGTATATCGCCCACATCCCTCTACAGCCGAGACTACAACGAAGACGTTAATCCTGGTATCATCAACAGTTTCGGTGCTGGCGCCTTTCGATTTCTCCACAGCATCGTACCCGATTCTATCATGACCTGTCCTTCAAGCTACCAATGTGCACATTTATACAAGTACAGTTACTTTGGTTGTTAACAAAAGATTTATAATTCCTAATGATAATACGTGAAAACGTGATAACACTATCTCATATCTAATGGATATTTAATATGATGCGCTCTCACTGGTCACGGAGTTTAGCTTCCATAGCTTCTAAAAGGAGAGACTCACTCAGGATTTGTGACTCATATAGTTCGTACTGACATTGATTATTATCTGTATTTTCAGAATTAGCGATCATTATTTCAACCCAAGCCTCGTAGAAATTAGCCCGGAATCATTTGATGATATCATTCGTGGTATAATAATGCAGACAGCAGGCGAATCTGATCCGTATTGCACTGGCGAAATAACGAATTTGTTATTTAAATCGCATAACAAATGGGGACTGGATTTGATTGCAATGGATATTCAAAGAGGCCGCGATCATGGTATAGCATCATACAATGAGTATAGGTGATTAATATTTTATTCAGAAATATTAATTCTTTGTCATAGGAGCAATAAAAACAGTTTTCCAAAAACATTTATTAACGTGCCAATTTTCAGGGAAATCTGTGGACTGCGAAGAGCAAAAACATTCCAGGATTTGGCCGGTGAAATATCGCAGGATGTATGTTTTTAGAATTCTTTCACTCAATCACAAAGCCAAATTTATAACTGAACTAGAAAATAGTTTATGACGGAGTTAGAAATATTCAGTCAATTCACGTGGTGTAAGATTAAAACTCGAAACAAAAATATAAATAATAATAGATCTAACAAACCTTATACGGATGGCTATTGGGACAATAGACGGACTTGAGTCACAACTAGTAATCGTTGGCTAAGTTTTTTAAAAACATGACTACCGACAAATGGATTCCGTAGGTCTATTTCCATTGATAAACTCTATTTAAGTGTCAGCGTTTACATCAGACCTCACTTACCCGAAAACGAAAATCTGTATGTAGGAGAATCACATGAATCAAAAATTCAGCCAACCGACACTGACTGTATTTTAAACTCAAGTCGGAATAATGGAGCGACGGTACTGACACGGTCTGTCAAAGGCTTGAGGTAGTTCTATTTGACTGATACTGTTTACCACAATGTAGGTAGATCTATTCTCGTCTTTGTGGTGAATCCTCTCAAATTTTCTGTACTTATTCCAGCGCATAAACGCCCTCGCTCAGTTCTACGAATGCGTAGATGATATCGACCTGTTTGTCGGTGGAGCAATGGAGCAGGACGTGCAGGGTTCTATCCTGGGCCACACCTTTCAATGCATCGTCGCTGAACAATTTTACCGGACTCGTATCGGTGACAGATTTTTTTACGACAACTGCGAAATGCCTCATTCGTTTTTACCTGGTATGTTATAAATTTCAAACCATAATTATTAATACAATAAATAACTGTCATTAATTAATGGTGAAGTGGTAGAGTTATTACTTGTGACTAAGGGCGGCTTTAATTGCGTTAGGCAGGACCTCAATCAATTCCCTCAAGATTTTTTTAAATTGCTATAGTTAAATATAAAAAACTGTTTATTAACTCGTTTAGTTAGTAAAGGAAAAAATACCTTATATTGTATATAAATTTGTTAACTATCGGAACAGTAGAAACTATTTTTCATTTCCATGAACGTTATATTTTTCATGTTTTTTTTTTATTTTCCAGAACAACTCAAAGAAATCAAGAAAGCATCTATGGCACGGTTGATTTGCGATAACACTGAGGGTGTGAAATTCGTTCAGAAAAAAGCTTTCGAGGTGGAGTCCACGTACAATCCAAAATTCAGCTGCGAGGACTACACTTCCATACCTTACGTCGATCTAACTGCTTGGAAGAGACCTAAGTATGAGCTTTACGATTGAATCTAAGAATTCCTAGTCCAAAGTTGCACTAACTACACTAATATTTGTTCCACAAAGTAGTTGATAGCTAGGAGTCTCTATGGTATGTTCAGGTCTGAAGGGTGGGTAAATCCATCCAATTCATAGGTAATTCTCATTCAATCATTTACAATTGTACTAGTATTTATTTACAATGTAAATAAAACCAATTAATTAATATTTGAATATTTATTTATGTACAATAAAGTACATATAAACATATCTAATTATTTTCGTTGTACTATTTAGCTTCTGTGAATACTACATTCTTCGATATTCAGAATCAAACTCAAGCATCTTTTCTTAATGTATAGAAGAATATTTACTAGCACCAATATTACATAGCTACTGTCAACATACATATATGGATGATACATAATATTTTAAAAAACAGATAACATATTAAATGGGTCTTAATAAATATAATGAAATTGGGCTAATTTAATTACATATATCACATTAAAAAAGCTTTTCTGAAATATAATCTTTAGTTAAGTTGTGACCTGTATGGCTATAAGCTCACACCTACTCTGTGGTAGGATATAAAATTTAATAGGTGGATTACTGTACTCCTCTGTCTGCCGCCTTGGGAAATACAGACTTAAAGAAAAAAAATCCCTGCTTAAATTTTCATAATGTAGTTGGTTGCAAAATATAATTTTTCAGTTCACGGATCGGAGATCTTTAATTGTAATAATTAAAAAAAAATGGAATCTAAACAGGCGATTTTAAATGAATCCCTAAGTATGTTTCTTATAAAAATCCATTAAATCAATAAATTCCTGCTTTCCTGTTTTACCCCTATCCCTAATAAAGACATAAATCTATTTTGTACACTGCTCAAAGACACCGGACTATGCATTAACTGTGAAAAACTACTGGATCCAGGCTTTATGATCCTCTCTACAAGAGGCCTCTTGTACAGCCTGATTGCCTCCTCCCGCTGGTCTTCAGTCACTTTCCTGTCATCCAAGTGTTGCAATGATGCAAACTGGGATATGACAAATAATCTAAAAGTAAAATTTAACAAGTTTCAGTAGGCAATCAATTAAAATGAAATTAAGTGTGAAATTAAATAATCTAGAATAGGCTAGTGATTATGTTTGGGTATGGAAACATTGGATGACCTTGACATTAGAAAAGTCATAAGGAACTTTAAGTCACTATGTGTTTACAAGATATCTAATATAAACACAAGAAACAAACCTGTATTGCAAGTATTCATAAAATGTTCCACCATTAAATAAGCTAGGCGCTGCTGGGTTGCCCATTAGGCTCAAAATCTGCAAATTGGGACAGGATTCCTTAAGCTTACCAATCCATGGGTACAGGGATGATATTTTACAGTGGTTTAACCTGGAAATCAATATTAATTAAGAAATCTTATATTATCTTGATATGTCCATACTTATGAATTTTCACAGGATGAAATTAAAAACTAAATTTTAAAGCTTTAAGAAATTATATACTTTTTTGAAGTTTTCCAGTTCTGTTTCAACATCATGGCTTTATCGTCACCTGAATGTTCAGCCCTAACGTTATCATATCACCATGTAGTTCATCTAAGTGTTTTGTGATCATCACATTTTCTAACAAGAAAATTTCTTACAAGATAAAGAGGATTGCTTTTACTAGTCGACAAAAAAAAATATGAACAGAGACGAAACAAGTATGAATATGATGTAATGGAATGGTGTTCCTGTCTCAATGTTGGTCACAGGTACATGAGAGGACTTCAAAAATTATGAAAAATTAAAAAAATCTGATACTCACCACAATAATTCTAATTTTGGCAGAGGAGGAAGACAACTATTTTCAGTTATAGGGTTATTATCGGCTATGAGTGATGTGAGGTGCTTGAAGTGTACCAGAACATCGAGGTTGCTAAAAATATGTATAAAAACATTTTAAGCATCTTAAAAAGTCTATATATTACATCTTTATTAATTCACTTATATATGTAGCTTTTATTGTTTTACACATTGGGTAGGCTTGAAGCATATTGATACTTTCTACCAATCATGTTTCTGTCATGCTTGTGTTAAAGCCCACAATTTTTTATTTTTAATCTACCACACTAGATCAGAATCAGAAAGACACTAACATCTTGACAATAGTCAAAAATACTTGTATTAACTGTTTTACAATACCCTAAAAATTTCATTACATATGTTAGAATCATTAGTAAATTAAAAAACAAACAGCTATGTATTAGTGATATGCAACATGTTATTTTATTCATAATACTCCACCAATAAAAACTACAAATATATTTAAAAAAATAAATTTCATCACTCTTCATATACACAGGTTTCAGAGACTTCTGAGAGGTACAAATACTTACGTAATTTTATTGTGGCTGATATCCAAGTATCGAATGTGGTCTGCAAACCTGTCAACAATAGCTTTAGGGATTTCATACATGTTCTCATAAGCCAGGGTCAGCTTATTAGATTCTTCTTCTTCTTCTATGTTGCCAGCAGACCTGCAAGTAACATTGAATTAATCCTTCGTAGGTTATCAAAATAATATTGAGTAAAAGTGAAAATTATTAGCAGGACACTTTTTTGCCCAATTGATAGATTGAGTAGCTTCAAGCTGACTATAACATTCTATTACAAGAAAAATTTGATTAAAAAATTTTGATATTCAAGTCGAAAGAAAGAAAGAAGGGTAAATTTTAATATACATCGATTTCTTTTATACAACATCCACGTCAATACACAAAATAATGTACCAACATTTTCTTAAACAATAAAAAAATTATCATTCGACTTCTAAACGCTTAAAAGAAATTACATGATTAAGTCTGGCGGTATCGATGACTGCGCGATAGCCGTTACGGAGTCAACAAGGACATGGTTTGACATATCAACAGCAATCACTGCCTCATCGTCAGCATTATCAGAAAATCTGAAAAAGAAAGGCTCGTAAATACCCTTAAACTAGAAAAACTACAAAATTTATATGTTCAATGTAAAGACGACCTATAACTAATCAGTAACTATCCAGCTATTCTATGAAATTATTACATACATTCCGTATTATTAATTGTGTTTTGCGTTTAAGTAACTTTATTGTCAAGATAACCAGTCCTATTATCTATGTCATAAGTGGTTTTTAAATAGTCTACTGGACACTATTTACTATGACATATGTATATAGTTTGACATATGTATATAGTTTTTTTTCAACAAAATCGAGCGTATCTTGAATTTCTTTCTTTCTACCACACATTTTAATGAACAACAAAATTACTTAAAAATACCTACAATTGTTGTAATACAACGAAAGGTTGAAAAATGTATACAACGCATAATAAATTGTTAAGTATTTTGTTATTATAAAAACTGTAGTAACACTTGTTTTTGTAACATCTGTATTGAATTTGTTTATCTAACTTAAACAAATTATTTCTTATAGTAAACAATGTATTTAAAACATCTGCAATAAAATATAGTAAATGTTTAAAGTATAACAAATTCACTCTTTATTTTTCAATGTCTAGATACAGTTTAAAAATAATATTTTGTCTATTTACGTTATAAAAGACTAGACTAAACTAAAGCTGTTATACTTATTTCTTTTAAATATAAATATCAGTGTAACAGACAAAGCATCTCGATGAATATAACAAACAACAGTATATTTAGAAAATTTTGACTTTCGAATACTATTGGGTTTATTCAGCCTACATTCCGAAGAACCTAACTGCAAATCGTACTATGCACTCCTTTACAAAAAATCGGAATTTTGAGATTAAATATTTTTCGCTGTAAAAGTGCAAGAAATTATAGTCAAGTAACCCGCATACTTGCAGTTCTTCAATAAAAAAACAGTCTCCAGGACCACTGGTGTGCTCCAAACCGCATTTGACTAGCGTGGCAGGCTATGGCTTCAATCATGTCATTTTTAGAGGAGACCATGTCCAGCCATGGACTGACAAAGGAAATGGGCTGATGATGATAGAAACAAATAACAAAAATATTATCTTACAATAATAAAGTAAAAATGAACCATTAAGAGATTCCTCTTCGGGCCATACTTGACAGTGAGATGAAAAGAACATCTGTGCATTCTTTTAACGAACGTACCTTGTTTCCTAAATTAGAAAGCACCAAATTCCTATTAAACTACCGGAGGTTAAACTATCATATAACTATATAAGCTCGGTACAACTTCTGAATTACTAATTATGTATATAATCAAGATACTCTTTAAAAAGAAAGCAAAACATTCATGAAGATCCCTCTCATTAAAAAAAATATGCCCAATTAATTTAAGCAATTCTTATACAAGGCATTCACGTAAAACGTATATTTTATTTATATTAACATATCATAGTGCCGCCATTGCGCCCTTTTAATTCTACACTATTCTTTAAACATTACCTTGTCTATTTTATGTAAATATTACAGACATATTTACTATCATTATGGAATTCATATCATATAAACACAAATACTTACGGGTTAGTATGTGAATTATTAGTGTTCATATTAATGTTTAAATGTTTTAATCACTTTTTCATCTATATATTCAAAACACTGCTACTGAATAAATTTCGAAAACGATTCACTATTAAATAGACATGTACGTTGTTATCTCGCGGCCGAAACAGTAATAGAGCAAAATTAGATAAGGGACCGTTTATTTGTATATAATAGGTTATACCTATCATTATCATATTGGGGACGCAAAAGTTGATTGGTTATAATATAACATATATATTATATACATGGTGAATACATTAATACTGCAAACAATGTAATGTAGGTCTAAGTTCATAACAATCAAACAATTGATTATTGACTTCTCAATAGCCATTTATTACATGATTTTAATTACCATTTCTTAAAGTTACTAAGCAACTATACTCTGTCATAATAATGTTACTTTAAGTAATACATTTCGAGACATTTCGTGATTAACAATGGATCATTCAAAGCTAGCTGATTCAAAAAATCAAAGAATGATAAAACGGATAAAAAATATGAATTTTAATAGCAGCCGGTGCACAGAGCGACTAACTGTTAGAAGACTTAGAAGTCTCGAAATTTGTGCGCAAGATTATTATTGAGGGCGACGGGTTAGTTGTTGATACAATATTCACTGAAAACTTTTAACGCTAACCTCTCACAGGAACCTGTGATTGTCGTTCAGATTTGTAACGCGAAAATTAAAACGTTGGTTGAAATATTACGCTAATGATCATCCATACAATAATATTCTTTTACTAATGTTATGAATAGAAAATAATTTGTAGTGTAGGTTCTTTGAGTTAAATACTGTTGTTTGTTGAATTTTTGTTTATTAGAATCTTTTTTTTTTCAAATGGGATGGAACTGTAAGATAGTGTCTATGTTTTTATATAAATTGCATTTTACAGCTTGCTTATTTAGTTTGTTAAACACATTAATTTACATTGTATAATTTTTGGTTTTTTCCACAGCTAAAGTGCTTTTTTGCTCTACTTTGTTCTATACCGTTTTGTATTCGGCACGTTATTAATTTTAAGTCATAATACTGCCTGGACTAGTACATGGGGCAAGAATGAGCCATTAGCCTTATTGTCGTAATCGTTAACATAAAAACTTTAAACTGATAATTTAAAAAGACGGATTGTCATATCTGTCAAATCTATCAAAATAATCAAATGTGTCAAAAGTAAGGGACTGTGGGGTAAACAAAAGGTTACTGTTTTGAATCTAGTAATTCAGTAAAGAAGTGTTTTTGTAAATAACAATTCGTAAACGCGTTTATTTGTTCAAGTCTTGATAGAGTGTAATAAATGTATTTTATGTCATGTCTAAAACGGATTCTGCCGGTAGAAGCGGTGGCAACGGTCTAAATGTCGACTTTATGCGGTCTTTAGTAAAACAGTACACCGAATTGGTGAGTGCAAGTATGCTTTTATTCTGTCTGTCAATGTTGTTTCTTCATAATAACAGTTATTGGCTAGCGTCACTATCATACATATAATAGTGCTTCAATCAATTACTTTAATTAAGTCCACGTAACACTATAATATAACCTCACCCTCATATTCTACCGTTATAGAAAACTTGGAAAAGAAGAAACAAGACTTGTAACTAAACAGATAGATAGTGGCTGCTTTGTGATTATTCTGTTTTTTTCTGTTCTAGGGCCAATGGACAAGTGCTTTTTTCTGGGCAGATGCTGCTGCAGCATCATGTGGAATGGCCGCTGCAAGTGGAGATGACATCTGGCTCCTTGCTAGTGCCATGCTCGCTAGAGGAGAACTGCACCGGGCAGCACATGCTGTAACATCTAGAGGATTACATGAGTATGTGTGTGATTCTTTTCTATCAACAACCTTCATGACTTATTTAAAGAAAAAAATTTAATTGATTGTTGTGTTTGAAAGTCAATTGGGGCAGTGCTTATTTATTGTAATAAAATGCAATTTGATGACACCTATCTCAAGATTATTGGCATCATTAAATGTAGTAAGTTAAATATCACTATTTGTAAACTTAGATGTCTCCACATCATAGCTGAGCATCATTGATGATAATAGATGTTGTGAGTTAAGTATTAAGTACTATTTATAAAATTAGATATGTCTTCAGCTCTCGAAATGATAAATTATTATCAACTATAATAACAATGTTTTGTGATTGTTTCAGGAGGCATCTGTTATGTCTGGGAGTAGCAATGAGAGCACACATAGCAGCCAAGGAGCCTTCCACAGCACTCAACCTGCTGGATGAGTGTGACCCCAGTCTCATGGAACCTAGAAATATGGATCAAACACATAATGTGAGACATCAATTTAGAATTGATTCTTTACATAACATTTATTATAAGTGTAACAAATAACAAATATTTAATATTTTGTTATGTGAATGAAGTCAAGTTACTGCCCCAAGGACAATTAAAATTTGCCAGGAATAGTTTTCATAATGTAATGATTTTTTTGAGTTCTAATTATCTATTTCTCAATTAGAGCTTGTAGATTGTATGATAATAGTGCACATATTTCTTAAGTAAGTGACTTTTTCCCTTGATTACAAAAGTTTGTTTTTGTGACTTCGTTCTATGACTAATATTAATCACCTATTGCTTTTTTTAGCGAGCCTTAGCTGGTGTTCTAGTGTGGCAAGCACGAGCTCTTTCATTGCTGGAGAGACGTGAGGCCGCCGCTGAAGCCCTAACGTCAGCACTACGAGCAGACTGCGCTTGTTATGAAGCCCTGGACTTGCTTTTAGAACAACATGCTCTGACTCCCAAACAAGGTGTCAATCTATCCACCCTTATCAACAGTCTCACAGTATTCATTCATTAATTCATACATTTATTACCAAGTCCAGACAAAAAAAAGTTTCAGTTCTTCTGGTGCTTCATATCCCAGTTAGCTCGGATAATGTTATAACGGTACAATTATCATATGAATTGGTAAAGATGTATAATGCATTTTATTTTCATATGAGATACATAAATTGTATGCATTCTAAATTCATATGAGCTACATAAATTATGGAAAACATTCACTAAGGAACCATCAAAGAAAAGAACATTTTATTGATCATTGACTAGCACACGTCAGAACTATGTATGTATATTAATATGTGAAGAATAGTCAAGATACATTTGACATTAGTTTTATGACAAAGCAAACTATAGACTAAAGTATTTTTTTCTCTTGCAGAGACTGAGTTAATAGAGTCACTACCGATAAACAGCCAGATGAACGCGGCGGAGGCGGCACTGCTGCGGACGGCGTACCGCGAGCGGTTGCTGCGCTACACGCCGCTGCGCTCCACACAGCCAGACACTGATCATTCCGTAAATAATCAAGTATATTAGATTTTTATTATCATTATGTAACTTTGTATCACTCCTTTAATGTCACTATATTGTCTCCTCAAAGCAGTAGTGCTGAAGATGGTGCCCCAAAGTATACCTGTGGAGTCAATGAAATCAGTTGTTAATAAAACTCTTGGATAAATTGTCTATTGTTTGAACAGCAAAAGTGATAAAGAATCTAAAGTTTTAATATTAAAAAGAAGTGTTCAGAAACCAAAAAATAACTAAAGTTTTGTCATATGTAGTTTAAGGACAATACTTTTTTTTTAAATATTATCGTTTATCTCTGCATCCACTCACACAAACTCAAAGATTGACCTTTGCATAGACTATATTTTTGCATTTCAGATTCGCTCAGCGGTAGATCTAGTGCGATCCCGCAGTGCAGAAGCGGCGGAATCACGGGGGCGGAGGCTCGCTGCTGACGGCTCGTGGGCCGAAGCCTTGCGGGTACTAGACTCGGCAGGTCCCTGGTCCTGCGCAGAGGTGCGTGCGGCCTGTCTCGTGGAACTAGGCAAAAGTTCCGAGCTGTTCGCCTTCGCTCACGCCCTGGTGGACGCGTACCCCCAGTCGTGGACGTCTTGGTACGCGGTCGGATGCTATTATTATCTCATAGGTGAGTATTGTACAGTATTAATGCGTTAAAGAGCGTGGTGGACGCTCAAATTAGGTTAAAAAAGACCATTGACAATAATCGCTGCTAATTAGAATTAGAATTAGAAAATATTCCTACTTGCATTAATAAATTTTGCAATGAAATTTTGCCACCAGGAAATATGAAAAGTTTCATGTTTTCGTCGTGTTCAAAATAGTATTTTACAGTAGAAATTGTGGGTATTTCGAAGCATTCATGTGTGGCGGACGTGTCGCAGGCAAGACGGAGTTCAGCCGGCGCTACCTGAGCAAGGCGTGGGCGCTGTGCGGCGGCGCGGGCTGCGTGTGGCTCGCCTACGGGCACAGCTTCGCCGCCGACAACGAGCACGACCAGGCCATGGCCGCCTACTTCAAGGTAGTGAAGTTACTCTCTAATACCGACACATACATTTGTATATTTTTATTTTTAAAAACTTGACAGTGAGCTATTCGGCCGGAACGCATTCAATAAGGTGATACTTATTTTTGGTGCCAGACATCTACGTTTGCCGAATTGTATTTGTAGATACACTATTTATCATGACGTAGAATTCACAGATCACGGTTGAATAACCACTGTGTTTGCAATGGATGACGGCGATAAAATCATTGTGTTTCACGTCATCATTATGGGTAGCGCCGACCACTTGACATTTCGTTTCTTGAATTGCAATTATTTATATTATGTTCAAGTCAAAGTTATGTAACGAGAAGGATATTTGTGCGCAGGCGAGCCAGCTGATGGCGGGCTGCCACCTGCCGCCGCTGTACGTGGGCGTGGAGTGCGCGGCGCTCAACAACCCCAGCATGTGCGAGCGCTTCATGGCGCGCGCCGCCGCGCTGCACCGCGCGCCCGCCGCGCGCTGCCCCTACACCGTACGCGCCTATTGCCAGTGCAGCTACATTTATAAAATATTTAGTCCAAAGCTACAAGGGATTACCCTCGGAATATTTGAGCTTAACCAATAACTACCGCAAAAGAATAAAACGATGAAAAGACAGATTCGCCTAGACACGAATATGTTTTTAATAAATCTATGCTTGTAGTCTGGATATATCGAAGAAGTAGTGGCGTGTGCATAACAGGCGGAGGGCGCGGAAGGCGCCGAGGGTGCGGAAGAGGCGGAGTTGGAGAACAAGAGCGGATGGGAGCGCATAGCGTGCACGGTGACGTGCCCGCACGTGGCGCACGAGGCGGGCGCCGCCGCCTTCGCCGCGCGCGACTTCAACGCGGCGCGCGCGCTGTGGCTGCGCGCACTCGACGCCGCCGGCGCGCCCGAGCGCGTGCGTAGCTAGAACTTCCATAATATTTCTGCGTTATTACTGTAAACTGCTAGTCGTTAATTTTATTTTAAAACGTAACATCACGCCTGTGATCTCCGAAAGGATAGGCAGAGGAGTGTAGTAGTACACTCCCACGTTTCACCAGTTACGTTTACATTCCATGGAACAGGTGGTGAGCCTGTCGCCATACGCCGGGCACAGATCCAGATTCCGACTCACTACTAAAAATTCTATATTAGAAAAATCCAATAGTACCCGGGATTTGAACTCAGGACCTCCCGATCGGCAGTCGCGCATGCAACCATTGAACCGACGAGGCAGTTAAATTATAATTTTTTTGTTTTATTGTTCTCTTATTTTGACGTTAAGCATTTTATTTATAGTATCTTCTCAAATCTAATAACGCAATGCGGGCCGCAAGCTTTATTAACCACCACAAAAGTCATTTAAAAAGTAAATTAGCTGAAACATTTCTGTTATGGTTTCTTTTGCACGACGTATAAATGATATTCATGCACTCATTAAAAATGGAAACGGGCGGTGCAGCTGAACCCGCGGTGGGCGGCGACGCTGGACGCGCTGGGGCACGCGAGCCGCGCGCTGGGGCGGGCGGGCGAGGCGCTGCGCTGGCACGAGCGCGCGCTGGCGCTGCGGCCGGCGCGCGCGGCGTCGCTGGCGGCGCGCGGCCTGTGCCTGGCGCTGCTGGGCCGCGAGCCCGCCGCCGCCGACGCGCTGCACGCGGCGCTGGCGCGCGACCCCGACGACGTGGTGGCGCTGGCGCTGCTCGACGCCATCGTCGACCGCCTCGACGCCGCGCTCACTGGTCATTACGCTTGTCTGTTACTATTTGCACACCCATGCATACGTACACATAGATAACAACAATAAAATTTTCACGGTCTATAAATACAATGTTGTCAATTAACAAAGGAGCTATAAATAAAATGAGCCGTCACGGGACGTCTGGCAGATGTGAAATTTTTATACAAGCCATATGCATAAAAGAACAGATTACGACAGGAACTAATCATAGCATAATTAAAAAGAAAAATATTACAAATTGTTCCCAGAAAATGATGACTGTTTGTATAATAAACATTTACTTTCTTTAAATACTAAAAAATATTTCAAATTGTGATAATTATTATACAAATTATTACACACTACTACATAGAGACCGTATATACGTAAACCATCATATAACGTGGCGACGCATCACCACGCCAACAATCGGTTTTCATCATCATCATTATCAGCCTACTTCCGTCCTATGCTGGACATAGGTCTCTCTAATGTCATGCCACTGAGCTCGATCTTCTGCTCTACGCATGCAATAACTGCTAACCATTTTGCGTATATCGTTACTCCACCTAGCTGGAGGCGTCCCACGCTACGTTTGCCAATTCGCGGTTTCCACTCCAGAACACGTCTGCTCTAGCGCCTATCGGTTATCCGATAAATGTGACAATCGGTTATACTCGCGGTTATAGATGTTCCACATCAAAAATGGACGTTAATTTTTTGTATTCGAAAGTACTTATTTGAACTATGAGATAACACAAAGAGAAAGTAGAATTCTGATGTAAAAACACAAAGAATACCCGAACACAATACAGGCGGTCGACAAATACGAAATAAATTGACTAACCCGAGAGCCATGTGTCAAAAGAGAAAGTAATCGAAAAGGTAATATGATTAAATGATTCATTGTATCTATCTGTGCAGAAGAAGAAATCCCTCAGTTCCCGTTCCCAGCGCTGAACGCGTCGGTGGGGGCGGCGCCGGCGCTGGCCACGCCCTCCGCGCCGCGCGTCGACGTCACCACCACCTCGGACATGAGCATGAGCTTCGACTGACCGACCTGCTTTACCGCGCTGTAATCTTAAACGTGTAACTGTTTGCAATCGCTGGACTGTTTGTACTGTTATTCTCTGCATGACTACTTTCTATGTCGATATCGATTTAGATCGATACTGTGTTAATTCTATAACCATACAGTTTTTTTTTTCAAAATAGATACATGTAAGGCTAACGAGACTATCGGTTATGGTTTTAAGTGGTAAACATTGATTAGTCGATATCGATTGTATGTAAAGCATATGAATCGAATTGATTGTTATCAATCTCAATAAAAACTGTTTTCAAAAACGATTCAACAGTTACCTGTATTGTTAAATGTTCCTTGTGTATAAGAAAATCTTTATTAAATAAGTAGCGATTGGTATTTTGTTTCCTTACCTACATGCTCTCTGCTTACCCCACAAAAAACCTGGCGTGATGGTATAATGATCGCTACAAAAAGTCGCCGTGGGCGAGGGCCCTAATAACTTACATGCGTTAATTTCAAATAGTGACAAAACAATAAACAATGTCTTGTCATATATATTACTGAAGTACTTTTTTATGACCATCAGAATCTCCTTATAGGTTTACTTCAATTATTTATCTATGACACTTGTACATTAGTTTCGCAATAAATTCGGACAGAGTGACGTCTTTACACCATTCACAGTAACAACTGATGATCACTTTTTTTTTTCTATATTGTATTTTGCTGTTGACCCTAGTGGCCTCTACAGCGTTACCGAGCTTGGAGGCGAGCCAGCGAGGCTCTGCCTGCAGTTTGGAGAGAGAGCAAGGGGTAGGAGTGAGGTCCAGCACGGGCTGAACCCCCGTCTCCGCCCCACGATTTGGAGTGGGAGCTGTGCGACCGGTCCGCGGGCGTCTCCTGTGAGACTCGGACCTAGGCACGGACCGACACGGTGTGTGTTTTTCGAGGGACGACGGTGCTGCGACGGTCAGTTTTGCGGAGCGGCCGCACTACTGCCGTATGATGCGCGGAGTCTTCGTCCTCGCCGGCGAGGACGGTGAGTGTAGTGTATATGTTTTTGTGTAGTGTCTGGGAGGGTGACGAATCCTCCGGGAGTTGCCTATTGACCAGTTTAATATCATCGTCGGGGTCATTTATGACATGTCTCGGTCTCCTGAAGGGAGCGGTAACCCCCGCTGGTCGGCGGGGGTATGAGACACGGGTATGAGACAGTGACGGGTGTCACTGACGCGTGTCGATCTGACTTAGGTATATAGGAACTACCCCCACTTTCCTTACTACCATCTCTTAATTCCCTACAATATATTAATACGTATTACTACGAAATAACTTTAGCATAATTATTATAGCTACGAAATTTATGAACAGTTTGTAATTTTCCGCCAACTAAATTTTAAGTGTACTTTCAAATTGATCAGCTAGGAGAGCAGAACCGATTTTCGACGTTTTTAAAATGGACCTTTAGCCCATTTCAATTAAGCCTATTTTTACATTTCAACTGTTTTGTGTCGGGCCCGAGCATCCTCTGCCACAAAAAATTTAAATATTCACTTTATGATAACGTATTAAAGTTCTATTTATAATGTGATAAAAATCTGCCATGCTCCCCGAGCCGGTCTATTTGAAAGGACCCTTAATAAGTAATACTTGCACACTTTAACACGCCAAATAAAATTTGCTCGTTACTGTTAATTTAATTATCATGTGCCTTCGGTATCACTACACTGAAATGAGATGTTGTCCGGTGGTAGATACTTTATGCCTATTTATCAAATTGATAACAGGTTAATAGGACTACAAGAATGTGTTTCGGGACAAATATATCCTAGGACTCTTCAAAGCTTATAGGTAAAGCTATAGTGCACAGGCATCTTCTAGGCATGCATGCTCCATCTTAGCACGCATCTGCGCTTACCATCAAGCGAGATCGCGGCCAAACGCTAGCCAATCATATTAAGAAAAGAAGAACAGTATCTATTAGTATTATTGTGTGTAATATTGACTGCCTGCAGTATTGACTGCCTCGTTGGTCGAGTGGTTACAAACGCGACTGCCGATTGATATGTCCTGGGTTCAAATCTCGGGTCGGGTACTATTGGCTTTTTCTAATTTTGAATTTCTAGTAATGACTCGGAGTCTGGATGTGAGCCCGGTGTATGGCAATAGGCTCACCACCTATTCCATTGTAAGACTTAAAAGTAACTGGTGAAACGTAGGGGTGTACTACACTCCTCTGCCTACCCCTTCTGGGTTTGCAGGCGTGATGTTACGTAGTGTTATTATGTACCCTCATTAATAATTATATGTTAGTAAGAGTGTAGTCAAAATAAGTTAAAATCTCTTCTCTTCGAGGCTATTCAGAGTCGTTACTACTTCTGAGAACTGAGATACTCATCAGACGCCCTTCGTCATCGTCATCGTCATCACCCTATCTCTGTCCACTGCTGGCCATAGGCCTCCCCCAACGACC
>DWJK01000752.1:0-19953 GCA_018248815.1 Croniades pieria auraria
CATACACTCAAAACATACTGTCTTTGGTTTACTTAAAGATGTACAATTTTGGCGAAATTTAAATATTGCAAAAAAATTATATCTGCTATGAATGCTACCGGAATCGGTTAAGAAAATACATATAAAAAAACAATTATTCTCGTTGGTCAACTATT
The DNA here is from genome assembly GCA_018248815.1 of Croniades pieria auraria. NCBI lineage: Eukaryota > Metazoa > Arthropoda > Insecta > Lepidoptera > Hesperiidae > Croniades > Croniades pieria. The sequence continues at coordinate 156 of DWJK01000752.1, forward strand.
CGATGGCTGAACGTGACTGACGTGATGGTTTGACATGGCTGTTTATATGTTATATCTTATGAAAAAGCAACTACGGTGAGTGATTTTTACTGTTAACTTAAATAGCCTTGTTACACAAATATAAATAGTAGAGTATACGATTAGAAATAGTATACAAAAACCAAAAAAAATATGCCAAATATCTCTATTCCTTCAGACCTGCCGTTCTTTTTCCACATTCATCACTCTCTTCAAACACGCCCGCCGATTTTGGAGTTTCCTAATTACCTAATTATTCCCTAACTTCCCTCTAAGAACCTCAAAAGATACCATTACCAATCACTCAATTAAGAACCTCAAAAGAGTCTTATTGCTCAATGCTCAATTATTTAATGTACATTAGGGCTGTAAATCCAAGTTCGCTTGTCCACCATGCGACTATACTCGTACATAAATAATTGTAATAATCTAAAACAAAATCTTGTAACAAAACCCTTCTCCAACCAATTCTCATCTACCAGAGCCACAGAACAGCGACTGCTTCCTTATGAGCGCGATATGAATAATTTTGCATACCATAGTCACATTAGTACTGCGCGCATGCGTTTTACGGAACAAAACGCTTTCCGATTTCACGGCGACCTAGTGGAACTAACTGGATTACCCGCTGGTAGTGGATGGTCAGTGACGTCACGCGGTAATTGGTCACGGGGCATTAACAAGTCAAACTGCATCCATGACTTCCGATACTCCTAAAGTTAATAGAAGAGAATTTGCAATGTTTTGTTTGTTTGTTTGTTATTTTTTGTCACACTTGTTTGTTTTGTAACAATGTTTGGTAACTGTTTGATTTTTTCTTGTGTTCGGTGAATATTATTTATGTTATTGGTTGTAATACTTTTATGTCCCACGGCACAATTCTTACGCCGCTATTTGGGATACATCAGTGTGATGAAATATGCTCCAGCACACTAATCCAGTGTCGATTGACGGAGATGTTTTAGTAGCTAGCCTTTCTGTCCTATACTTTTAAACAGCATTTGAGTTGTCCGACGAGATTTAACAATTGTTGCCTACCGATACGAATTGGAATTTACTGTTTGGGTTGCTCTCTGAAGCACAGTAACGTTCGTGGTGATTTGAGTTTAACGGTCACAATTCCAAGAACCAACCGCGGCCAGTGTTACCTTACAATCCAAAAGTTAAATAACAAGGATATTAAATCTCATATGCTGTAACTGTGAATTAAAACATCGTGAGGAAACCTGCACACCTTAGAATTCTCCATAACGTTCCTTAAAGTGTGTGAAATCTGACAAGCCGTACTTGGCTAACGTGGCAGACTTTGGTCATAATGCTAATCATTGTGAGAGGAGATGAACAGTGCAACGTTAAACGGATGTACGAAACATAAGTGCATTCTAAAAATGAAACAGTTAAACGTAAACTAAAAGTGAAAGATTGTCTGACAGATGAATAAGAAAAAAGTAATGCATACGCCGGCCTCCGAGCGCTCAATAACCTCAACTACGTCAAGTTGCTTAATAACGACAAATTGCAAGAAGCTTTTAAAATCAAATCAGCATGTGTTCCGTGACTCACGATTTACATGCAAACGATCGTTCTGTAGGTTACCAACGGGGTTTTTGATTTTGATATCAATAGGTGCATTTTGGAAATACTTTCGCTGTTACTTTCATTTTAAATTTGAAACTAAAAAAAAAGTTCATGATTAAAAATGTACCGGCTAAACAGTCTTCGTCGCGACTTCGCCGCAAGCGGCAGGAGCCCATGAGAAAGGACCTCGTACAGGCCCGAAACTAGTCGGGCCATCTCGCAAAACGTACGTGAGTTAAGCCGGTACATATTTAATCATGTGTTTATACACTCACTCAGTATTTATGTATATATTCACGAAATATTTAATAGTAAAGAAAAACTTTCTGCGAATGAAGATGTTATTTGTAAAAGCAAATGAAAAACAGGACACATGTATATTTATGTAAGAAATATGTGAACAAAAAGGCATGTTTGTTTAGCTTAGCTATTTATTAGAAATAGTTTAGTAATAAGTAGCTAGTCAAATAGCTTGGATATTTATTTTAAGTAATAAGTAAGATAAAAAATCATCTGCTTTCGCCGACTGGCACCGGAACAATGTGGTCCAATACGGAGTGAGAGCTGACCTGTGACCAGCAGTGGCACATAAAAGAAATGTTTGGATATTTGAAATATTTTGCAGTTACTTCATTCATTCATGTACGGTATGTGGTTGAGAAATAAAATTGTAGGCCAATCTGTATTTTAATTTAGGCTTTTTTCACATACATATTTACACAATACAACCATAATACTAGATGATGAATTATAACTAATATTTCACTTAGAAGTAATGAAGAACAGTACATTTAAATATGTAGGTATGATTTATAGGAAGTAAGCGGTAATGACTCCACTGTGGAAATACCGAATTCTAATATATTCTATCCTGAATTTCCAGGTTTCAGTCTTGGTGATGAATTGGGTTTCGAGCAGTCTCTGACAAATTTGGATCCCAGTAGACGAAGATCTGTGAGCTTGAAGAATGGAGCTCCTAATGTCATCGTTGACACATCTAGCCGACCTGCAGCTAAGCAGGAGGTAGGACTGCCACTTCAAATTGTTCCAAATGACGTCTTGATTTGCTGAGTCTTTTTGTTGGACATTTAATTTGCTTGGAATCACTTAGGTGTGGCAATTCGGTCACATGTAAAAGTGGTTAACGTTGACATCATGCGTGTTTAGATTACCTAATTTTAGCCTTCATTTATCAGGCTTTAAAGTATTTAATTATGCGTTTCCTATCAATGTCTTTTTATTAGCGATGTCCATAGATTTATAATTTATCTATCAATGACTCACCAACTTTTAAGATAAATTACAGTTTTCTATTTATAATTTTCCAGAAACGGGGCAAACAAAATCGGATAATGATGAGGCCAATGGCACCAGTCGCTCGACCAAATCCGGTTGCAATGAGTAAGCTCTCGAGCTTACACAGACAGGGGTCTTCTACCATGCATCCAATAATAGTACCAGGACTAACAGTGGAGGTGGCTAGTATCATGAACAGAGTCCAACCAACTGTCACCATGGCTAAACCTATGTCCATGGGTGTACCACCATTCAGACCCTTACCGCCTAAGGAAGATACCCTTAAAGTAGTTCCCATTGCATCGTCAGCGAAAACGTACGCACCGCTTCAGGTGCCTCAGCCAAAGGGTCCAGGACTAGCTTATACAAGTGAGCATAACCCATTCGCATCACCCGACAACGTATCCAAAATGGTTTCACAAATGACAGCAGTGCAGTTTCAGCCTCAGAGAATGAGAATCACACCGTCACAATTTATTACAAACACGCCGAGAATATACACAGTATCAACAACCATGCATCCATTCGTCTCCATGCCCTTAGCATCTCCACCACAGGCCATATCAATAATACCCGCACCAGCCTTCAATGATATGTACACACTCCCATCTTATACCAACTCTCTATCTCAACACACAATGACTATCCACAAAACCAATCCTGTTTCTAACTTTGTAGACCCCGTTCCTCACCAAGTTCACGACCTGGCCAGCCTCTACCCTACGTATAATACGAAAAAAGTAGATGATTACAACAGTATAAGTGGTTACGGGGACGACACGACTCTGAAGTTTAACAAAGAAGATATTAATTCAAAGATAGCAGAAATAGCAAAAGCTGGTAACATCTCCATGGAAGCAGTGGAAGCAGCTATAGCGCTGAGACAACAGCAGTTACTGAACAAATATGCGAATATTCCAATACCCACCACGACTACTACATCTACTTCAACGACTACACTAGCGCCACCTGTTGTGTTTGAACCCGAACCTGAGATTATTGTTGCGCCCGTGCCACAAAAGCCAAAGAGGTAAAACAAGTAATCTTGTTTTATATGGATAAAATTGCAATGAGATGATAAGGTTACACTTCCTTTTCAAATATAATGATCTTCGTCCTGCGATCTGGATTGGTCTCCATCTGATATCGTATACTAAGAGTCTCTTAAGATTCCGATTCAATAAATTACAATATTTATTAATAAATTCATGTACATAAAGGATCATTATTTTTACAGAAACCCAACTACGGGTAAGGTTATGAACGCGCCACGTGAGTATTACCCAGTCGGGTACGAGAAGAACTTTGATGATCACTTCCAGTCGAAGGTCGACCTTCCAGACACTAACTTCCATTGCGGTGATCAAAAATACTTCCCTGGACTGTACGGAGATGAGAGCCTTGGGTGCATGGTGAGTGAGAACATAGTGTGGATTGTACTTTTAGTCTTGAGTCTATAAAATCACACATAAAATCTTATAATACATTCACAAAATATAAAATTTACAAAATATATATTTAGAAAATATAAAAGAAGTATTGCAGTCCTATATAATACATGACGAACGTAGACGAAGCGCATCAGGTCTGCAAGAAGAAAAATAGTTCGCACTCAATACTCCCTGTTTACCCCATAAGGGAGTTGATGTGTTGTTATAATAATAACAACAAACAAAAAAATATTTCCTGTCACGTTTCAGGTTTTCCATGTGTGTGCACTGACAGACGACGGTCTCGTTATGAAATCTTTTCTCTGTCCTGAATCTACGCTCTTCGATCAAACTATCCTTAAATGCAACTGGTGGTTCTACGTAGACTGCAAAAACACTGTCAAGTTGTACGATACCAACATACCAGTATCTAAGAGCTACCAGTTGATGAAGGCCTTAACTTTCTTCTCCTCGTACAAGAAAGAAATGGAGGATGGTAAATGTCTATTTATTTTCATAAGAATTGGTATTACTTAAACGATTGCATCACTTGTATCAGAACATTATTCCATGTTGACTGCATAAATATTTTGATCACATTTAAAATATAAATATCCTTTACACTATGGAGTAGATATTGCTTATGTATGTTGTTCTAAATTTTAGCAATAGATGCAGCGATAATACGGAGACGATTTCTGAACCTTTGAGCTTTTCTACCACCTACTACTTTTAAAACTCCACGTTAATTTGATATTGCAACATTAATCTGACATATTGACAATTTAATATTTTTTTATTTCTAAAGCGATGATAGTTATAGTGACTTAAAATTTAGGCACTCACTCCCAGGGTTCTGGATTGTAATATTGGCGTATAGCTTTTTACATGACGTGTGCTTAAGGTAATATTAGTTTTGCTATAACGGTCAAAAAAAACATCGTGAGAATATATACAAACCCTGATGCTCTCCATAGTATAGTATAAGTGGGTGAAGTTTATCAATAGTGCACAACTCATTCTCGGCCAGCAGACTAAGAGTTTAATGCTTCGTAACTTGAGAGTAGATTCATGTCCCAGATTAGAATGATAAAAAAGGAGTGGGGACAATGTAAATTTTTGTATGTATTGACTTGTATTCAAAATAGACGGTAACATTCTTTAAAATTTACTGTGATATTTTAAGTTTTATTGTTTTATTTCAGGTCGTCCAATGAACCCAGAAGATATGGAAGGTATAAAAGATGCGATAACCATTTTAGAAAATCAAGACGAAAATCCTACTCAATCAAAGACTGAACATTTGCAAATAGTTACGCCTCAACCAGTTCAAATAGATGAAAGAAATAATCATAAGAAAGAATACACAAATGTGACGTCACCTGTATATCGTGGTGATAGAGGTTATAAGAACACAACGAACGGTAGAAACATAAGAAGAAATCCACCAAATACGTCGGTAGAGGCTCAAGAAACTGAATACAGATTAGTAACGGTTAACGCAGATTTAAATTTCAAAAACAATGCATCTAAACCTGCAGAAAATTCCAAAGAAACTTCAGAAGAAAATTCTACTGAAAAGAGGTATAGACGAAGAATGGTACTTAAAAATAATAATAACTCGTCTACAGCTAAATCGCTCGGTCTTCCAACAACAACTTCTACTGTAAGGCCTGTAGAAGTAACTACCTCATTAGAACCTACGTCTTTAGTAGAGATAATAAAACAGGAAATACAACCAATAGAACATTTTAATAGCCCAGAAGTTAAGCAAGAAACATTGACTGATGGACTAGAAAATTTAGAGAAAATAGACTCTACTATTTTAAAAGAATCTGAAAGTTTAACACCGGTGAGAAGATTTTATAGATCAAGTGCTGAAAAAGGAAGTATGGAAGAGAAAGAAATAGAAATGATAAATAACGAAAAAGTTCAAATCGTAAGACCGACATCTAAAGCGAAACTTGTAGGACAATTTCCGACACCTTTAGCGGCAATAGCCAAGCTAGATGAAGCTATTTTAGGCAGATCTAAAACAAGAGTGAAGAAACAGACTATCGCAATAGTCACACCTCAAAGATACGAAACTTTTCGAAGTCCAACGAATCGAGAACAAACGTAGCCCAAAAATAATCTTAGTCAATAGCTAATTGTTAAGTGTCATATAAACCTTTTGTTAATTTATTTATTTTGCTCCAGATACGTAAGCCTTAGACAATTCTGTACTGCTGATTACGTATTTGCTCAATCTTTACGTCTTAGTCTAGTTGAATATTTCAGTCAAGTGATATTACGGTGTATGTTAGATGTTTAGAATAAATATGTTGTTTCCTATATTGGTTTTTATTTATCCCTATACTATTGTGGTTCTTTCGTAGTGCAACTGGTTTGGGTGTAAATAAAACAAACGTAAAACGGGAAAAAGTTGACATTTATCACATTTTTGGTAGGTCTATGTTGTGATCGATTTACCGTGATTTCATGGACTATCGTTTACTAGATTTTAAAAAACAACGTAACAATTTATCGCACAAAATTGGTCCACAGGCTATAAAACCCATGGTTGCTATAGCGGTCGCAATACTCATACAAATCATATTGAAAATCTGGTAGATTTTGGTGACAACGCCTGAAATTACAATTTATAAATTCAATTCAATTACTACGAAACTATGTAAGACCGAGAACAAGATAATAAGTAATATGAACTTAACCGACTAAATAGACAAATTTCAGTTTTTGGAGGTTCTCTTTTTTCACTGTTTCCTTTTAATTTATGGTCGACATTTAATTGCACGGTTAATATATCATTCCACAATCTGGACAGACAGGAGTGGCAGGACAACTGCACTTGTTGTTGAATAGACCCCGGGTACAGAAAGGAACGCAGACCAATAGAGACACGGCACCGATGAGGCTCAACAGTGACACGCAAATCATACGAAACCTCTATACTGCAGTAATTTATTTGCGGTGTCTGAAACAATAAAAATCTAATAAAAAACGCGAACATAAGAGATAAATTGATAATAGTGGTAACAGCACAATAAGAAAATAATGTGATAGCAAACATTTCGCGTAGGTGCTAAAATTACATAACATTACATGACCATTGAAGTTATAATTCATATGAAAAGTAGTTGCAAGGTAAATCAAAATGTAAGAAAGTAAATAACCGTTTGTTCATGCATCGCAACATTTTTTCACAAACGACCGGTCCCATTATCATAGCACCGACCGACAGTAGCAAGCAAGACAAGCTCATACAAATCATCTTAAATAAATTGTACTTAATACACAATTGTATCAAAACTACAAATTACGAAATAATCTGTAATGGATAGATCCCGAATGGTGTAAAAGACGTTACAATAATGACTTCTAACGAAACTGATGAAGCACTCAATGCTACAGAAGTTGATTCTGAAACAAAAAACGAAGTATATTGGGAAAATGGTCGGAGAAGACAGCACTGTGTTGCTAAAAGGTACGTAAAGTTTTAGAGAATATAAAGGTTTAAAGAAGAGATGAGATACAAGTAGAAAACAAGGAGTAACATTTTGAATTATTAAAAAATACGTCTTACCTACATGTCACGTAGCCTCATCAATATACATATAATTTACTTTATACAATACATCCGTACAATCTTAATTATTTAACGATAACGCTGAAATCGAGATTGTTTTAGAACAATTCCACAATAATTTTACACTCATATTGTTTAGAAGTTCATTATTCTGTGACAACTGACAGATCAGTAAAATATTTCGAAATTCAAAATATTTTTTTTTGTATTTTTCTAATGATGCAAAATTATTGTTGGAAATACCTACTTCCCATCCTAGGGTTGTCACTTTATTGACTGTTGTAGTGCTTTATTAAAACGGTAAGCACTGCGAGAATGCTTCAGCAAAACAGTTGGTCCGAAGATGAAACACATATGCCTAGGAAGAGCCTGGTCAACCTTATTTTATTTTGAAGTATAATGCAAATGTATTTTTGTATTTGGCTCCTGTATAGAAAGTAAACAACCATTGAATTCAGAAGGCCGAGGATCAGCTTCCATGTCGCCAATTAGTAAAGGTAAATATATTCATCACTGGATCTTCAAAAGCTGATGGAGGGGGGCTAATGAGAACTGGACAAGAACTTCTTAAATTATTTCTTAGTTACATTTTACTTGTAGTAAAAATTCACTTGACCTTTATAATTCTATTGGAGACTAATATTCATGCAGTAGCCAATAGCCAAAGTGTAGTCAGTCTCTGTTGCTACTAGTTTTTTAGCATTTTACGAATTATCTTATTAATAATAATATAGTGTTTTACTCTCAAGCAGACGTAATGTTAATGGTTTGTATTTGCAATATTTGGTTCGGGATAACCATCACATCAATTCTATGTTCACCCTGTCAAGCAGATAATTATGCATTTGTCTTTATGTGTATCTAATCACGTTCGGCACGGGGGTGTCATATTATACATATAAAAATTAACATAAGACTTAAGAGATTGGGAACTTATAGATACAAGTTTCGTAAATAAAGTGTCGACCCTGCACCTGTTTCTACCCAGTAACACCATTTACATTGTTCCAATTTGAGACACGTGGAAAATACGTTTAAAAATGCAACATTCCAAGAATGAGAATGCCACTAGGCATTAAGTTCTCCCTTTGCTATGCCTGCTTATGGTGTGCAACACGAAGTAAATACATAAATCAATTAATAATTCCAATTGATCATGAACAAGTAGCAATCTGCTTGGAACTGATACTAACATTAAGTAGCATTTCAGATACATCTCAAATTGGATAAACATGTTGTAGCCCGTTTCATATTAGTTACTCTTAGCTCTTTAATAAGATTCTACATACATAATTTAATGAGTCATTTTAAAAACAATCGGTAATATATTATTGTTTTGTATCTAAAAGAATCTTTGACTGCAGGTGAAAAGGTAAATGAGTATATCTCAAGTTTGTTTTAAAATTTAATCCACCTATCAACATTACATTGGACTCAGCAAGGCGTACTGGCAGCTGAACGTTTTGGACAACATTTGCTCCTACATGGTGTGACTGATTTCTCCGGTTCTATGCAGCACTTCTTAGCCGGCCAGAAAGAATCCAAGAGTATTGGTCCACAGGATATGCAACCAGCCGCGACGAACGCCGTGAAACAAGTCATACAAATGATCATGTCGGTGATAGTCCCTATTTCTTCAAACACTTGATAAACTTGTTCATCTCAAACTGCCGGTAGCAGACGGGTACGCATGCGAGGACTGTGGCTGATGCAATCAGGGCATACAGAGAAAGGCAAATCATTTCGGAAGCCTTACAAGTTCATACCAGGTTAGTTCACACTAGAATTGTTCAAAAGCTTAATCTCCTGAAAATCAATGCAGTTTGGTTATTAAACTCGAATAGACAAAATCGAGGTTAAATAGATGACAATGTTAACGATAAAGACTGACTTATATATAGAAAATACAAGTAGTTTTAAACAATTTATGATCAATCATCATTATCAGCCCGTCATCGTCCATTGCTGGACATAGGCCTCTCCATTAGCACGCCACAAAAATCCACGTAACCCGAAATTTATTATGAAATAAAATAAACTGCCATTAAAGATAACGATGCTGTAATTTCGAAGTTGATAATGTCAGAGCAGAGAACAAATTTAATATATTACCTCGTATATTTTAGTTAGAGAGATACTGGAAGAGACGGAGGAAGAAGCGTATGCCTCCGCGTGTGTCTCACGTAACTTTTGCGAACGCAATTACATGACTTGGAATTTTAGAAGAGAATATAATTTTACAAAATGTATGTATTGCAGAACGACATGACCGTGACACACGTGACGGTTTCGCACGCTGTCACATTTAAATTATTTTCTTCTTCAGTCTCTGCTGCATGTGTTAGATCGATTGATTTGATTGAATTAATTTAATGGAGATAATATTTAGCTGCGGATTGTTTTTTATTATTAATATAAATGACAATACGCAGGTAGAATGCTAGCGAAGTATGAAGAATACATTTATGTCTAATCCTTCATAATTCCTATAGATAATAATAGCTAAGACGCGTGAATAATATTTTTGTAATTTAATCAAAATACAATACCATTTTGAAATCTTCATTTGTTTCACAAAATCACATTTCAATTTTATTGAAAGCAACAAATCCTTTTGTGAAAAATCTTCTTCTAAATTAGAAGATCAATCAAAGTCACAATGACAAATATCTGATAGTGATTTGTTTGAGAAGAAAATTTTACAATTTCAGGAAATATTTCTTATCCACCACTCTATTAATGACAAACGCATATGTAGGCTTTTGTAATTGGCAATTTGTGATTGCCGGTAAACGTGGAATTGGTAACAAGGGACACTAATGAGGATTTTGATACTTGTGTTGAGTGTGGCGTCAGTGTGGGGGTTTCCAGAGAAGAGGATTACATACAGGGATTTATCACAAGAGTTACAAAGTAAAGACAATAAAATAAGAGAAGCAGCAAGGGACTGTAAGGGAAAATGTGCGTCGAGTATAGCCCAGAAAGCCGCTGCTGAAGCTAAAGCAGCTCAAGCAGCTCAAAACGCGGCTGGAGCTCAAGCCGCCCATATGGTTAGTAAAACAACTAGAATTTTTGACTACATATGTTGTCAAAACATGTCATAACGACACAAAAACTTCATCCTATACAGTGAAAGATGTGGCAATTACAACACTATTACCAAACTGCCAAGTATATAGATTATTCAACAAAATGTACAATTCATGGTCGTAGGAAACATTATTAAACTAGGGATCGATATTTCTAGGTAAAAACTCAATTAGCCGAAAAGGCCCTCCAAGCAGCTAAGGCAGCAGAGGCAGCGCTCGCTGGTAAACAGGCTGTCGTGGAACAATTACAGCAAGAAGTGAAGGAAGCTGAGGCTGTGGTAGCAGAGAACACAGCTGCTGTACATCAACAACAAGGCACAGTAAACGCTGCGGTACAAGCTGCACAGCAAGCTACAGCTCAGGTTAATAATTTATCACATTTTTTAAATTTTACTTGGACTGCTTCTTTGGTCTAGTGGTTACAAGCGTGACCGCTGAGAAAGAGGTCCTGGTTCGATTCCCGGATCGGGCAAAGTAGTATTATTTTTTGTTAAGTTAAAATTTCCAATAATGTTCTTGACTCTAGATTTGTGTCCGATATATAGTAACAGGCTTACCTCCTAGTCCTTGAGGATAATTGCTAACCGTATTGCCTGCCCCCACTAGGAAACACAGTCGTGATATTATGTTATCTTTCATTTGGACTTATTAACCATAAGTTTCTTTTCGATCACTTTTAAGTAGAAAGTATATTTGAGTTCGACGAATTTAGGATGTGTGCAGTTAGTATGCTTTAGTCAAGATTTTAAATGTTGTATTTATTCAAGGTAGGTAGGTAGGTATATTTCTGAGTTTTCTTTTTGTTTGTTAATCTTCAACAATTTCTACCAGACCAAGCTAGGAAAGAAATCAAAGTTTTACGAAGTTGCATTAAGAAGTACAGAATATAAATGGTACCAATTGTTGAAGAACAAAATTACAGCAATGTTCGCTTCGTAAAACTTTGCATTGTTTTTTCCAAAGGTTCTCTGGTGGCAAGAGTTGGAAGTAAATTGAAGAGGTTCGAAAGAAAATTAAGAAATTGTTGAAAAAATAATTCAGAAATGATTTGCATGAGTTTATGCTCTTTTATTATGGGTGCAACAATCTTGTCTTGTCTCCCAGGATTTATGAAAATTCTTTATTCTGAAGGGATAATGTCATGTTTCTGCACCGGAAAGAAAAGATGAAATTGCGTAGTATGCCTAATAGACTGGTGGATAAGTTAACATGTGTGTTAATTATTAGCAAATAAATTTTTGTTCCTCTCTTCTGATTATCTTTTATTTCAGATGTACGCAAAAATATTTAGTTAATTTCCCTTTACTAATTTAATCGTGCTTTCGGTTAGTCTTATGTATGCCCTGCTTGAAAGAAATTTATCGAATTAATCACATTTTAACAGCATAAGTTGATGATGCAAGCGGTCCAGCTTGCAGCCCAGCTAGAGAAAGCCGCGCATTGTGTGTTGGACAAAACCAAGTTCGGTCTTCAGGAGAAGTGTCATAATTTATCAGAAGCCCGAGCAAGATTAGCTCATTTGCAGCACAAATTGCAATGTGCCTGCGCTGAATGTTCTGCTACAAAACAGGCAGCACATGCCGCTTGTGAAGCAGCAAGAGCCGCCTGTGGGAATGCAAGACGAAAGAAACATATTGATGAGAGAAATGCTTTAGTCCATAAGGAATCTGGACCAGGTTGATGACGTGATAATGGTAAACCGATTTGAAGTTAAGGCTGATATACGATATACGGGATCTTTGCTATCTTTTTAAGGTTTGTGCTTGGTATTCAGAATTCATAATATTGACACAATTTACATTTACCCTTATATTACATTTTGTTTTAAAAGTATCTCCAAAAGTAATGAGAAAGCTGATAGCTAAAATAAATCGTCCAACAATATGATTCATTATTGCAAGAGTATCCGGTATGAAAATAATAAGATATGCCAACCATACCAGAACCAGAACAGTTAACAGAATAAACATCACTAAGGAATTTTGCCTGAGTGATAATTGTATCAAGAACTCTCGAGAATGTAGACGAGATAAACTCGATCTGAACCTTAGAATTTTTATCAAACTTTAGAATAATTATTGCTAACCACTAAATATGTAGCTAAGACCGTGGATGGTATAAGAAATATGGTAAATATTTTAGACTAACGCTGTGTACTGTAATTTTAGATTAGCATATTAATTTGTTGATAAGCTTTTGATAGATTTCCTTTGTATAAGCTTCTGATAATAAATATAAATTATTAGATCGTTATAATTAATTTGTTCTTTAATTACCCATTCCTTAGAGATAGTGTCGTTACTAGAGATAAGTGAAATGCAATTAAAACAATAATAATTTAATGACATTCACACATGGAAAAGGCTTGTATGATTGATGAATTGTTATAATTTTTTTTAAATCGTAAGAAATGTAAATGGAACTTATAAAAAAATACTGACATGTACATACATATGTATGACAATTTTAGGCGCAAACAAAATTGAAAAATTTGAGATCTGAACTAATCTTTGCTTATAATATTGAAATATAATTACATGCGTCACCTTTTATCCACTACATTTGAGATAATCTACGTCGTAAAATATAAATAAAGCTTACTTATCCACTATACTAAATGCATCATTCAGGTTTTGAGGACTGAATGCTATATTACCATTTTTATAATTGACATAGGGGGAAATAGTTGCAGAGGCAGCAATGTCAGAGTCTTCAAAACCTTTGGGTGAGAAATCATCGTCGCCAGAATACATCGGAGCGCTTGGCTGAAATTTCGGACTATATCTTGCTGGTGGCTCTGCATATTGGCCGCCAACAATAACTTGTTCATCATCAGGCTCAGGAGTTTCTCTTTGTACTTTCCATTGTTTCTTTAATTTCTTCGAACCTTCGCTAAAATACGAAGGCTTTTTACGTCTCTCATATGGTTCGAAATTATGTTCTTTCAAGCTTTCTCTGTATTTGTACGCATCTGGATATGAATTTGTGTTGAAATCATCATCTGGTGATGATACTGTATCAAAAACTTCTTCTGGCTCAGGTCTAGCATAAGTTGGACGCTTTTTAGAGTATGCAAAGTTATTGTCAAAATATTGGTCGTTTTGGTAGCCTTGCCAAGATTTGTATTCTTCACCAAAACCGTATCCTTGGTTCTCATCATTTTCTGATATTTCAGGATAAGTTTTCAATGGTGGATACAAGCCGTCAGTGGTGATTTTAAGTGGTGTTCCATAGGAATCCATCGGTGGTTCTCCATAACTTGGTTTAGAAGATTGGTAGTCTATGAAAAAGTCCTGAGGTGGTTCTCCAAATCCGGCAGGTTCAGATGGATAATAAGAATAATGTGGCTTCTTTTTTGGAGGCCCATAAGCAGGTTTATGACTTTGAGGCTTGGGAGGTCCATATCTTGGCTTTAGTGGACGATTTTTATATTTTGGAGGTCCGTACTTGTGGGGAATGTTTTTTTTATATTTTTTTGGTGGAGGTCTACTCGGTTTTGTTGATCGGTATTTAGATCTCGGCGGTCCATATTTGGGTTTTAGGTTCTTGTATCTAGGGCTCGATATCCTCCTATATATCACCTGTGGCCTGTGCTTGTATATCGGTTCGATGGGAAAATTGTCGATAAAAATAGCCGCGTCTCGCTTGGTGAGTCTTTTTTCCGTGTTTCTCACTGATAACTCTTTTTTGTGTTCGTCCGCTTGCACGCAAGATGTCGTTATTGTTATCTGAAAAGAGAAAGTTGGAACGTAAATGCTTTATATTTATTTATTTATTTCGAGTTTCGGCGGTTTTAATAGGAGCAGGAATAGTTACATGGTAGAATAATGAATGGGAATATAATATATAAGAATATAATACACAAAGTCTCCTCCTCTAATGTACAAAGTAACTTGTACTAAATGAAAATCATAATTAATACAATGGAAAAGAGAATAGAAGAAAAGGAGGAAAAGGGGATATATATCGAAGAATATATTGCGCCGCTCGCAAGTAAATTTGAATTCGCAAATTTCTGTGGCAATTGCCAACATGCCAATCTAATTATTACCAAACAATTATCTACAAGGAGCGTCTCACACTTGAATGTATTGGTCTAATACTTTTTTATACATAATGAAAGTAAATATGCGTAACTGATACTTTTCACATTAATATATACAATGAATCACAATATTTTCTAATGTTTTTTTATTTCACACTTGACGCAGTTGGTGTGGAAAATGCATCTCTCTCGTGACGTTAATTGCTGAAAGCGTTCAGTCGCCACATTATTTGTAAGCCTGCTTTCTGAGTTACTTTGTTTTGCTGGTCAATAGTGTATTTGTTTTGTTTCTTGTCATGAAGAACGGGGGATTGACCATGATGTTATTAGGTGCAAGTTAGTTTTTAACAACATCGTAATTTAAGACAACACATCTGTCTCTGTTGTAAAGTATTGTCTTGAGTCTGTTGTCTTTGTATTATTGTGTGTCATACGGTACCAATCTGAGTCAGTAAACTCATTTTTTAGAGTTTATACTTCTGGGCCTAATTTTGGATTGACATTAGAAACTGGAAACAAAAAACTATATAATGTGAATAATGAATAATAAGAATAAGGTAGCTTCTTTTTTGGGGGCCCATAAACAGTTTTCTGACTTTGACCTTTAGACCTTTTGATTGATAATTTGATTAGGGGTTGTTACCCCTAGTCAAAACATGTAAGTACACAATGTTTTGTTTTAATGAATAAGGCTAACAAACAGGCGGTCAGGCCATCTGATGGTAAGTCGATACCATCAGTGGCGTGACCACCTAATACCACGTTGTACAGCTTTACAACAAAGAAGGCTTTGTAAACCCGTGGCTAACCCTTAACCTTATTTAAGCGAGCGTGTATATCGTACTCGTAGTTGTAAATTTTAAAACGGCGTATGAGTCAGCGTGATATTTCCTGCTCGCTTGTATTGTCTTACTTATTTTATTTAGGTGCTTTTGTTATCATTTCATTAGACATTAGAATTTATATTTTTAACAAATTAAGATAAATTAAAATATTGAAATTTCTGAATTAAATCTGTTCTGTTCCAATTACAGAATTTACGCCGAAGTTTGCTTTCACGTTATGGTCAGTACAAAGTATACATCTTGTGGTATTCATACCTTTCATGTATAAGTAGCACAAATTTTGTATATTTTAACATAGTCTAAAATAGTATTCCAAAAATGTTTCCCAGTTAAATAAAAAATATGTACAGAAAGCCAAATGAGGTTTATTATAATGTAAAAAGACTTTTATACGAATAAGGAAACTACTTCCTCACGAGTTGGCTGAAGTTCAACGGCACGGCGACCACAAGATAACCGTTAAATTAATAATCTGCAGAGACTGCTGTTTTAACTTTGCAATGAAAGATA
Organism: Croniades pieria auraria; assembly: GCA_018248815.1. NCBI lineage: Eukaryota > Metazoa > Arthropoda > Insecta > Lepidoptera > Hesperiidae > Croniades > Croniades pieria. Next base: position 16,556 of record DWJK01000752.1, read on the forward strand.
ACAATGGCTGCGTAAATTTTTATTTAGCGTTATATTCGTGTTTTTATTTAAAAAGAGTATTATATTATTAACAATTACCGTGAGGCACCGACGGCTTTCGATAAGAATTGGGAAACAAATACATTAGGGATGGTGGAAAGAGTCAAAGAAAGTTCTTTAACCAGCAGTGACACCAATATAGATAAAAAAAATACAACAGACAAATCAACTTGGAGAGGAATGCCTCGTTCTCCCGCTATTTGCCACCGCCTACCGATATCTACCGGTCGCATCTTCAACCTATCACTATAGAAATAACTTAGCTATACAGGCACGTGTCAAATGTTTTCATACTAAAACACGCCCAAAATAATAATAAATAAATAAATAATAATATGCAACTCAAAATAATTACTGAAATTTAACCTGAGAATTTAACGCTTTTTATGCAGTTAGTATCTCGCTATGACATCGTTATAGTGAGATGTCTAGTTAACTGCTGCGAGTTATAAAAGTATAGATCCAAACCGGACAGTCGCATGTCTATGATAACAACAGAACAGGTAAATATGGCGATTAGAAATCGCCACCAGCCTGTTCCACTGTTCCCACGTGTTAGGTACACTTGTTTAGTAATCACTCTGCGGTCGTTTTAACGCCATTTCTCTTAATTGTGGGATAATATCAAAACACTGCTTTCACCAAATGATAGTCAAAATTTTAAGCGTGATGAGGTGAGTTTGATTACAGCATGAGTTTGAAAAAATATAATAGCAATGTATGACACGTAAAATACTTGACATCGTGTCTGTGATCCTCGAAGGAGTGAGCAGGGGAGTGTAGCACACTCCCACTTTTCACTAGTTACTTGCATGTTTACATCCTATAATGGAATATATGGTGAGCCTATTGCTCTACACCGGGTACAGATCCAGCCTCCGAGCTGCTACTAGTCGTTTCTACTAGAAAATCTAAGTTAGAAAGAACCAAAAGTAACCGACCCGGTATCGAAACCAGCACTTCTCGATCAGCTGTTCCATTTGCAACTGATATACTTCTTCTCTATCTATTACTCTCTTTTTAATCGCACTTCAATTATGGAGACTCAAGTCTAAAATAATTGATAGTCAACTATCATTTAGACAGTATCTGACTTGTTTGGTCAAGATAGATAACTTTTTGTTTTCCTCGGAATCTACTTCCGTTAGCATTTGCATTGTTTTATCTTTACTGCTTTATCATTCTTTCAGGTGCTACTCTTTTCACATGTCTGAACCATCGCAGTACGGGAATGGTCATTATTCCATTATTTCATTTTGATACGCTTTTGTGTACATGTTTAGGCCCTCTTCGGATTAAGGCCATAGTCAATACCGCTTATATTAAATTTGGCAGATTTCACAAGCATTAGAGAGCATAATAAAGATCTTTTAAGTGTGAAGATTTCACGATGTTTTCTTCTCCGTTATAGCGAGTGATGTTGAATTGTAATAGCACATAACATATAATGTAAAAAAAGCTTGCGAGTGGAAACAAAACCACGACTTTATTAACCTGAGTTATTAACTGCTAGAATAATACTTGCATCTCATTTATTAAAACGTCCTATTTTTGTTTTCAACATTACATGAACAAACAAGCCCTACCGCTAACATACTGATTCAGAGTATGTTTTCTCTCTCACTCTCTCTGTCTCTGTCGGTCATGGCGTTCACTACCATAATTACGGTGTTCTGACAAATTATAGCTCGCTTCAAGGCTAATTGAAAGTGAAAACTTATTATACACCATGCTATATGGTATTATGAATAGGTAGTCCTGTGTATTTAACCGTGTTATGCTACAATTAGAACAGGGATAAATTAGTGCTGTGGATTTCAGCCTCTCGCTCCTCGCATCTGGGGTTATTATCTTTATTGTTCATCAAGGAAACGCTTTTTAAAGAATTGAATGGAATAAAGATAAAGCGTTTTCTCAGGTCAATAATATATAATTCATGTCACAAGACGTTCTATAATGCGATAAACAAATTGTTTGCCATAGTGGGTGAATCTGACCTACTCTATCATGGACGTATTGATATATACTTACATAGATATTTGTTTTACGTCCAGAGACAACAAATTCTCATGCGCACTACACAAATATTTGTCACGGATGAGAATCGAATTCACGACCCTTTGTCCAACGGTCAGATTCACCTACCACTAAACCAACGGGCCAGATGATAAAGATTCAATATGTTCAATCGAAAACGCAAATATCATTTTTCAATACCATTCAATTACTTTCTCGTATCCGTAACGCATGATCCACTGACGCGTAATCCAAAGACGCGTGATCCAATGTAGCATGATCCAATGACGCGGGAGAAATTCACGGTTGCTCAAGTTGCATTTGATATTTAAACTCGGTAGCTTTGATTATTTCATTACCAATTCGATCACGGTTGAAGTATCTATTACGGCTTTTTAATGTGATACAAATACATATTATGTTACATGATGTGATTAGATGTTGATGTCTTGTGGTGGGCAGAAGGGGGCTGGCGGGGACAATGTACGCTCTAAAACATGTCACAACCTGATGGCCACAGCTGGGTCGATAAGAGTTTAATGGTGAAAAATCAAAAAGTTACAAATATATAAGTCATTTATTGTCTTATTGATTTTGTCTTTGAGACACACACTATTGTATTTGTTAAAATCATAGATACATTATACGTAGAGTAGGGAAGCCAGCCTAAAATGTATTCATTGAAAAAAAAGAGAAAGTAAATGAGGCTACCTATCTCTCTGTTTCTTTCTACGCGCACGTACAGGTAGCGCTAGCGTGAGACAAGCGTCAGTACTGAGTAACAGAGAGATAGAGATAGGGTATCGCGATCGTTTCTCTCTTTCTAACCGTCGGACGTTGGCTCTTACAGGCAGCCGTAAGTCTTCCCTACTCTATATATAATATATCTATGATTAAAATAAGACACATAATAGTATGTTATCAAACACTGGCGTAGAGTGGAGATTTATGGAGATATACTCTCTGACATAAGGATTTTAATAAAATTAAAAACGTAACATCACGCCTGTAATCCCGAAGGGGTTGGCAGAGAAGTGTATTTAAATTCAAAAACGTAACATCACGCCTGTAATCCCGAAGGGATGGGCAGAGGAGTGTATTATACTCCTACGTTTCACCAGTCACGCTTAACTTTCATGGATTAGGTGGTGAGCCTATTGCCATAAAATATAATATATAATAAAATTCAAGTTTCGATTAACGAATAACAGTCGAATGTCGATCACTGATTGACCAACAGTACATGAATGTTAACCATGAACCAACAGAATAAAAAAAAAAGTTTCTAAGGTGTGTGAAGTCCGCCAACCCGCACTTGGCCAGCGTGGAGGACTACGGCCTTA
>DWJK01000753.1:0-19953 GCA_018248815.1 Croniades pieria auraria
CCTATTCCATAGTGGGACGTAAACGTAACTGGTGAAACTTGGGAGTGTTCTACACTCCTCTGCCTACCTCTTCGGGGTAAACAGGCGTCATGTTACATTAATTATTGACTTGGATTGACAAGGATATAACAATACATACACTCAGCAACGAGCAAATCGCAACCAAACTCCGTACTCGTGTTCGTAAATACACGTTACAACGGACGTGTGCGCAGGCGTTCCGCGCGGCGCTGCGGCGGCTGACGCGCGGGGGCGTGGCCGGCGCGGGGGGCGCGGGCGGGGCCGCGCGCTTCGGCGCCGCGCGGCTGCTCGCCTCGCGCGCGGACAACCGCCACCTGCTGCGCCAGGACGACCTGCTGCAGCTGGTGAGCCGCCTCCACCCGCTACCTTCTCGTTTAGCTTTGTCTATGTTTTTCTCCCTGTCTCGTTGATGTGTAAAACTAATTAGGAACGTTAAAGATGATAATACGCCTTATTGCAGTTCACAACCTCTAAGTTTAACGCGAGAACTGTGTACTGTTTAAGCATTGTAAGCTTTTACCTAATTTGATTCAAGTTGCTTTGAACGCATCCATAAAGTAGGAAATTATAAAACTTGCAATTTGTTACCAAATATTGGTGTATCTTAACCGTTTAGCAGACTATAAAAAGCTTGTTCTCGTTTTTTCGAATACTTTCAATATCTTAACGTTTTCTGTTACTTGATAAATTCTCTAAAAATACTAAATTTTCAATTTACGACATCGTGAAGGAGTTCAACCAGTCGGGCGCACTGACGAAGTGCAAGCCGCGGCGGCTGCTGCTGCTCAACGACCTGGTGGTGTGCGTGTCGGTGGGCGCGGGCGGCGGCGACGATACGGAGCGCCTGGGGCTCAAGTGGGCGCACCCCGTGCAGGACGTGGAGGTGCTGGACACCGGCACCTCGCCCACCCTTAGCCGGGTGCTCGCTCAAGGTCACTGGACTTGTCATTTATTGTACTATTAAAAGTATCGTCACCATCTATATCATTAGTAGTCTGTCTCAGTCCAGTGCTGGATGGATATCTAGGTTTCTTCAGAGAGGTTTCTCCCCAAGATGGATCTCTCTATAATCCCCATGCTGTGCATGCGGGCTGCCTAACTTGTCTATATTTTTTTGGGGTAGTCCTATTATGGGACTTTTTCGGGGTAATCCAAATTATCACAAAAACTTTTAAAGCATCGAAATGTATAGAATGAATTCAATACTCTTCAAGCAGAGCTTATCATCTTCTTGTATTCCCACTAATAAGTCTCCATGATGGCGGTGCACTGGCGGATATAAATTCATTCCCAACGATGGGCTTCGTAGTAAATTGAGTCTATTTATATATTTAACTGTTGCTGCAGGTATGAACCGCAGCGGCAGTCTCCGCTCCAACTCGAGCAGCGGCACGTCGACGGGCGACTCGCTGTGCAACGAGATGTCCACGCTCATGCACGACTACGAGACCGTCTCGCGGATGGCGGACCTGGCAGCATCCTTACGGACTCCCTACCCTGAACTGGCGCCGGAAATGTTTAAATCGCTGCTGCAGAATATACAGCAGAGTATACAGGTCGGTGCAGTGGATTTTTGATAGTTTTAGTTATTGATTAGATTGCGTTTTTGTCCGTTTAGTTGGTTTTAAAGTGAGTTGGTTCTCGCTTTGCACTGCTTTTATCATCGTTTTTAATTAAATGGGTTAATATTGTGATAAAATATTTGTTTTTCTACTATGAAAAGCTTTTCGTTCCTTCCGTGATAGATTGATTATCGACTACCAGATAGTTTTATTATTGTCTTTTTTCAATTTGTCACTCTTTTTATATCTGCATGTCGCTTTTTTGGAGACTTGACCCTTCCATTACGAAGTATGAGATTTAATAATAATAATAATTCTTTATATCGGACAAGATTCATATATTGTTAGTAAATGTTTATTATGTATGTTAGTAAAATAAAATGAAAATAGTGCAAGGTGAAATAAATTATTTAACATTAAATATGGCGGCTCATTGGGCGTCTAATCATTGGGCAATTTATATTGTCTAATATGGTGTTCAGGAGACTGTTGGTGCATGATTGAGGCTACACGTTTCCGTATGTTAGTTTGGAAACCATCCGCTCGAGCCTCAGTAAACATACTAGATGCACTACAAAGCGGGGCAGCCCCAACAGCATCCTGAACTCATTATTATACTGAACTCGCAGGGCATTGAGGGATCTGCGTGTACATTTGGCCCATAGGCTGCCCGTGTAGAATGTTTGGCAGTATGCCTTGAATACTGTGACTTTGACATCACATGACATCACACATTTATTTAATTAGGATAGTTTCGGATTTTCCTTGCGGCTACGTCTGAGCGCATTTTCATACAGAATTAGGAATGCTAAATGTGTGCATGTCGTGGATACAGAAAAAGGACGACGAGATGGCGTGGGTGGACTCGTGCTGCCTGCAGCTGCGGCTGCGCGGGCGCGAGGACGCGCTCACGTTCCGCGCCGGCGAGCCGGGCGCGCGCCGCAACTGGGCCACCGCGCTGCGCCTGGCGCAGCTGGCCGCCGCGCGCGCCAACCGGCCCGCCTGGCGCCTGCCCGCGCCCGCGCCGCACGCGCCGCCGCACAACGTGCCGCTCTTCGTGGCCGCCACGCCGCTGTACGCGTCCGCCGCGCTCACCGAGGTGCGCTGCGGCTGCTTCTACCAGGCGGCGGGCAGCGGCGGCGTGCGGCGCGCGCGCTCGCTGCTGTGGGCGGGCGTGGCGCGCGGCGCCGCCAGCAGCGTGGCCGTGCTGGCGCACCGCGCCGCCGCGCTCAAGCCGCTGCTCACGCTCGACCTGCCCGACACGAGGGTAAGGCGCTCGCACCCACTTGCGTTACGTCGCTATCGGGCTATTGTTAGTAAACAACAGAAGTTTCATGTTGAAAAGAACTATTCAGTCGCAATATATTAAATTATTGCACTTCCGCAATATGATATTCATTAAATTTCCATTACGATTGACATCTTCAATATTGAATAGAGCATTGCATATTCAATATTTTGAATTCATGATACTAGAAGACAATGATAGAATGACATTTCAATAAAAGACAAGTAACCGAAATCGAAATATCATTGCCCACAATAAGGTATAAGGGAATAGTATTTTAAACGTATCCAGTGTCGAATTTTAATTTCAATGATTGTTCAAGAAATTGGGCCATAAAAGCAATGGAATTTATTATAAAATTTTCTATTTCAATCTCAGGTGACCTCGATAGAACACGCAAAAGGAATTCGACAAGTGACCACGCTGTGCGGCGACACAGTGTGGCTCGGTACTGAGGACAAGAGGATCATCATATATTCCGCTATAGAGCCGGAGAAGCAGGAGAAGCTGACGGAGATAGCCACCGTCGCGCCCGTCATGCAGATCCGGTACCACTGCGACTCCATGTTCGTGGGGCTCGCCAACGGTAGGGTGGCGGTGTACCGACGGAACCACGACGACTCGTGGGCGCTACATGAACCCCTCGCTATCGAGCTGGGCGACAAGCCCGTGCACTGCGTGCTGCCCGTGGACGGAATTGTGTACGCTACGTGCGCGCGCCGCGTGTTCGCCGTCAACGCGCTCACCGCCGAGATCATGCGCATCCTGGAGCTCAAGGGCGACGGCGACCGCTCCGTCAGGTACCTCGCGCACTCCGGCGTCGGCCTCTGGACCGCCTTCTCGGACTCCACCTACGTCAGTCTCTACCACGCGGAGACCTTCGAGCATCTACAGAACATTGACTTCGCTGCAGACGTGGCGAAAACCATAGGAGCGAGGGAGGGCAGCAAGCCGGCCTACGTGTCGGCGCTGCTGGCCGTGCAGGGTCTGCTGTGGATCGGGACCACCGCCGGCGTCAGCGTCACGATCCCGCTACCCAAGCTCGAGGGGCTGCCGCTCATCGGAGGGCACATCGCCGTATCCTACCACGCTCACGCGGGACCCGTGACGTTTCTTCTCTCGTTGCAACCCGAGAATAGGGAGATCGACGTTAACGCGGTTCGAAGGAACTTGTCAAACGCGCGCGCCCTGGCTGAAACCGTGCAGGAGTTTAAGGAGGAGGAAACCAAAGAAGATAACGATAAGCCGAAGCTCGAGCGGCGGATATCAGAGGAACTGAGCCCGTATCGGCCGCAGCGCGTGCAGTCGGCCGTGATAAGACGAAAAAAGCCCGGCGACGTCCGGCTCAGTAAGACACTGCCGAAGTGTGCCAACCTGAACGCCTGCGACGTGTACGGGTTATTCGGGGATCTCATGTTCGTGAAGGATTGTGTCGGCGAGGCGGACGTCAACGGCTCCGGTGGCGAAGCGCTCCGTCGTAGCGACCCCGAGCTGGCCGCCATCCCCTACCGCGTGAGCACACTGGACCGGCGTCTACGCATGCGGGCCGGCCGGCCGCGCAGCCTCGACCTGTCCAGCTGGTCCGTGGATTCGCGCGCATCCAGCCTGTGCACGTCGTCGGGCAGCGAGGAGTCCATGGCGCTGCGCGGCGTGTCGCGCACCAGCTCGGGCGCGTCGGGCGCGGCGGGGCTGGCGCCGCTGGCCGCGTCCACGCCGGACTCGTCGTCGGGCAAGTCCAGCTCGTCGGAGCGGTCCGTGTCGCGCTGCTCGTCGGCGGCGGAGGGCGGCAAGGCGGCGCGCTCGCTGCGTGGCGCGGAGTACGTGGTGGGCGAGGCGCGACGCTCCGTGCTGGCGGCGGTGGGCGGCCGCGGCTACGTGGACTGGCGGCAGACGGCGGAGGCGGCAGAGCGGCCGGCGCCGGCCGCGGACCCCAACCCGCGCGACGCGCACCTCATCCTGTGGGAGATGCGCTTGTGACCCGCCGCGCGCCCGCTTGTCATCTTCTCGGGGACATCTCCCTTTGCTAAGCGTTCAGTACGGATTGAAAAATATTTCGAAGTTGCAAAAGATCGAGGCGGTGTTGCATGAATATTTTCACATTTCAAAGTTTCCACTCGTCCCTTGTCTCTGGGTACATTGTATTTTGATAAAATGTGTAACATGGAAATCATGTTCAATGGAATCTATTTTCCCGCTGGCGTCGCCGCCGTCGGGCTTATTTTTGCATGATGATGTCTCCGTTGGCCTCCGTGCCGTCTACTTGTAAATAATACCTGGTGCACGATGTAGATTTATGTAAATTCCAGTTTTCTAACAATTTAAGCAGCGTCTTATTTTTATTACCTGTATATACAATAGCGTCTCAGACTCGACGAACAGTAAGTTCTAAAGTTCCGTATTTAAATCATATGAATCGTTCCAAGCTATAGATTCGCGGCGAAATATTTAAGAATCAAAAATTTACGCAGAATGTAAATCTTGTGATAGGCTTTAAATTATTTTTGGATATTAATAATAAAGGTTCGCCAAGGGTTGGATATTTTCATGCGTATAAGTGGCGCAGGTGCATAACTCCTTTATATTCATGTTATAGGGACACAAGAGCGCTAATGTGTCATTGTGGTGTGTATGTTATCGTTGGGTTTATTCGATAGTTTTAGTGTTAATCAGCTGTCTCTATTTGCACTCTACCGTTGAATTGCATCCAATTTTTGTCACATTGTGAATGGTGGGGATCAGAAGTTGTAATAATCTCTTTATTGTGGTTTTTCATACAAATTTATTTAATTGTAACAAACCGCCATATTAACGTTAGTATAATTTCGTAATATACTTCGTTTGTGTAAAATATAATCTTAATGTAGATTTCATATCGAAATAATATACCAATTTCGTTTTAATTTACAACTGGTTTAACCTTGAATTATAAAAAAAAAAACTTGTGGCCTTATTTTTTCAAAGTGTAAATTTCCAGTGTGTATGAAATTATGGCATTCGTTTAAGCTTTATTGTTAGACATAATTATGTCGCTTTAAGAATTAGACTGATTTAGCTTAAGCGTTAATGAAACTTACTATTAGTTGAAGTCGTAATGAGTATGACGAATTTCTATCGAATCTTTGCCGTCATCTCAAAACGATCGTGTAAATGATGCCTGCCGGAATAAAAATTCACATTAAATGTACTAATAAAATAATGGAAACTTGAGAAACCCACAGTTTTATCTTAACACGTTAAACGCTCCAGGTTGTTTTGTCACAAAGTGATTATTTTTGTTAAGGGTTAAGTCTTAGATTTCAGTACACGAAGTACCCCGTTTAACTTTCTCGTTATTATGCAGTTACTGTTTATGAATTCTATTGCTGATGGTGATGTTGTCGAAATGATTTTTTTGCGGTCAGTAGAACATACATATTTTTACTACAAACAGTTCCAAAGAACCAAGATTAGCTTCTGTGGCATTAATAATAAAACTTTACCTAAATTCTTATCTGTGAATGAATGTATTAATCGTATAATTTTCAGTAATTAAGGTGCCAAATTCTAAAATATTTAAAATTTTCCTTTGTACGGCCAAAACGATTTGTTTTCTATTAAAAATTCCCTTGTGCATTGGAAGTGTCTTTGTTGCGATGGAAACGACTTAATTTGTTACGTGGTAATGTGTAGAGTAGTTAAAATTAAATTTATCTCGAATATGTTATGTTGTCGAACCTCATGTTTTAAGTTTCTTTTTATGTTACGAACAGATCTTTTCGCAGAAAACGTCACAACATGTACGCATTAAGGTGTAAATAAATTTTAAGTTTATATGTACACACCTGTATATTTTGTTTTATTTTCACTAAAACCTCCATTTATCAGGTTGCCTTTTAAAATTCTTTTCAAGTGATAACTAAATTTAGAGTAAATCGATCAATGACACAGATAATGTGATAAAATGTCATTTGTATCATTGTTACGAGTTATTCGTCACGCTGCTAAAGGTTTCATTGATAAAAAATAGCCATTAAATATAAAAAAATTTAATTAGGTTAGGTTCCATTAGAATTCTTCTGAGTACTTCATGATTTTCATGCTTGGATGGTCCTGTAGTATGTTTCTATGGTAAATCTAAAAAAATAACAATTGAATAATTTCAGTTTTAAAACAAATCAGGTTAAACGCGATCGGATGATTTGCGACTATAATTAAAAAGAAACTCGATCAGAAAACCTATTATAAAATCGACTATGCACTGATGTCGCTTCATTAATGAACAATACTACAACAAAGAATTTTTGTTTGGATCTTGCAAGTAATGCACTTATTTTCCCGCCATGTCAATTCGCCTATAAATGCCTAACGGTCACGTCATATCACGTGGGAGTGCCTCGCTGGGTACTATGTATATAGTGAGATGCCTAAATTACTTTATGCAAGTTATAGTTTTGAACCAAACGAGGAATTCAAAGCAAAATCCATACGATTACGTCGCTTGCACTCCCTGAGTGCCTGGTTGAAAGCTTCACACTCCTGCAAGTTCTCGTGTCCGGTGGCGCATTGCAGAAACTGAGCGATCTCATAGGCACAGGGGCCGCTTGGTTCAGACCCCAGCTGATAGTTCTGCGGAAGAGATTGGACCACTTCCTCGCGACGCCGACCGCTGAACAGACTTGAAATAGCCTCGCCCGCTAAATGTCCCTGGAATAGCAATATGGAAGAACGTCAAAAACATTGCTTACAATACATACCTATTGTAAATAAGCAACAGGTATATGTTACAAAAAAATGAAAAATGTCAATTTATTACTGAAAGAACTCTGCCATCGGAATGAGTGCACTTTCACAACTCTAAACTGATTATCGAAAACATTTTTTTTTATTCCTCATCATAGACCTACATTCTCTTCATTTGCTTTCTTAACTGTCGTTGATACACTCGGCTTTCGTTTTTATTAGACATATAATAACAATATGACTATCTACAGCGCGAAAATCATTAATATAATTGCTATATAATTTACAACTTCAAATTGTAACTAAACATTTTGCTGAGTTAAGTGATGCCTAAACCGGTATAAATATCATTGGAAAAACCGAAAGTTAAAGAAGTTTGAGACAATTCGACAGCTGCCATTTTATTTTTTACACGGAGGTGTTGTCATGTCACATTGCCATGTCCTCATTCCCCTAATGTCAAACATTGGTACCGCACTGCAGGTCTATGAAAAGAGTGATAAAAGTAGAACTCCGACTTGTAAAGATAGATGTTTGACACTAGATGCTCCCCGCCTCCCCCTAAAGGCCCTGGTGTGACGATAAAATAGCAATCCTTGTTTTTCCCGTGCGGAACACGGTAAAAAATTGGGTCTTTTTAAATCGTTAAAGATGAATTACCGAAAAAGTTTTCCTGAAAATTCTGAAAGCTTACATTACATGACTTATATTCGATCGTTTGTTGCAAATAGCAATGATAACAGTTACATTTAATAACAACTATGCTTCTTGGATTCGGCATAACTACTGATAAGATATTTGCTCAGCCTCTTGGTGGTAGTGTGATTGTGACGCTGTTGTTGGTTTAATTATTACTCTTGCCAATTATGTATAATCGATACGAATGTTTGTTTTGTGTATGGATGTTAAAAATCTATTTGATTTATTAGAGAATTTATTTATCTTGTTGCCCTTTACCCATGGTAAGGGGCCACATATAAGTTAAGTGTCTGCTTATCTTATCATTTGCTTAACGATTGTAGGTATTGGTATTTTTCAAAACAGCCAAATAGTTGCTTTATATTTATTCCAGATCATTATATTGAGACTAGACTTGATGACAGCGACAATGGATATTGTAAACGCGCCGTGATTAGACTTCAGTATTACGTAATTTTAAATCCAGTCAATTTCAGTATTACGTCACTATTTCACAAGAAATTATTCGAGGCTCAATAAAGTGCAGGATTCAAGACGAAATTATTCAAACACCGGAATAACTTTGAGGGAACTAATGCATTTTCATGACATATTAATTTATTTACGAGTAGGTAACTACTAAGTCCTTTAATTTTAAGTTCGCGAGGAAAACTATCCAGATCGTCTTTTATAATTGTAGTCAGCGGTAACAAGCTTGTATTGTAGTAAAACCTTACCCTATCCACGGAAATCAATGAAAACAATTAAATTACATGAGGTAATGCACGCATATTATGGTTATTGGTAATCCCTACTCTCAACAAAGAAGGAAAATATTTGATAAAGATTGAACGTCGAGCAAAATAGTAAAGTCCTATAGTACATTCGAACGTGCTAACCATAGTGGTGCCGAGAGTGACACCGCCAGCAATGGACGCGGCCTCGCCGAACAGCGAGCGGCGGCGCGGCATCGGCGTCACTATGATGTTGGGCGCGCGCGCCGGCGCGTGCGAGTCCGCGCGCGAGTACCGCGATGGGCTACGGCTACGACTAAAAAACAATTACCTACGTCAATAAACGTTCATGCACTTCGTCAGAAAACTCATATAATCCACCTAATGCTGAATTGTCATGACAAGCCATGACTCACCCCTCCTATATTACTATATGCCGTTTCCCAGAATATTCTAACAATCACACCACACCGTACTATAGTCCCGCATGAATACCATGTCGTATAGAGGCTAACGGATGTTGTCCTAAGACAATGCCGTGTTTGAGCATAAATCCTTGTACCTGTCTTTGTCTATACAGATAACCTATTGAAAATTTTCTGACGTTTACTCAATTATTTAAAAACGTAAATCTTATACAAATAACTAAACCAAAAAGAATGTATAGTTTCTATAAAGTGTCGTGTGGCACGATTCCAACATTTCCTGTTCCGAATATTAACATGCAATCACAAATGCAATCAATATTTCAAACACACAAATTATCAGTATGGTGTTCGTAAATATTCCAATAAATAAAACTACAATTTTGGTTTCCCAATCCTCTATTTTGGTAATTTAACAGTCTACTAATTACGTAAACAATATGGATATTTATTTAAATGGCATTTTAACAACAATTATGTTCACATAAAATAAAATTGAACAAAAATAATTTTACTAAAAAACAAATAAATCTAGTAACAAGTTAGCTAACTAATAAAGGTGTCTTCACAAATAGAATAATGGAATTGAAAAAAAATTGATTTAACCATGTGGGTCCATAGCACATACATTGATTTATTATTAAATCAAAATCAAAAAATACTGGAATAGACATGATATATATGTAGACACCTTTAGCAACTGGATGTTTAATTTAAACATGGTTGTTAAATTTGCACTGGCGCAGGGCCTCATTGAAGCCTTCACACAGCGACAAGTCATGCTGTTGCTGGGCACATTCAAGGAACTGCTTGATCTCCCAGGCACAAGGACCCTGCGGCTGTTGTCCCTGATATTGCTGATAGGTGGCCTGCGCTGGTTGGGCCTGGGCTTGGGCAGGGGCAGGCTCGCTGCTGCCTCCTCCACTAAACATGCCAGTTAGAGCACTGCCAGCCATGTGGCCCTGTAATAAGAATAAGTAGTTTTTTATTGTTTTAACACAGATAAAATTTGTTAATTAATCATACCCAAAATAAAAGTATGAAATTCAACTGTAGATTTATTTACTGTGGAGAATACTAGTTTTTGAAGTAAAAGATCTTTAGATACCACTTGCAATTGACATAGCTCATATTTTTTCAAATGGACATAAGATTCAACTGATGTTATGCATTATTTACATTCCTTTTATACTATTTCTGCAGTTGCAATAACATGTATACTGTCACTGTCGATATATTGGTAATTTATTAATTTTAAGAGAATTAGTTAAATATACTAAGTTTAAATATTTCACCCCATTAAATACTTTGAAAGCTAACAGTTGTCGTGCAAGAAACCGGCAGCCATTAATCATTAATCAAAAGGGTGAGACAACATGAGACTGGAATGTCTGTTTTTGTCTTGAATGTTGATGGAATTGAAGTGCACTGAAAAAATTAAGATTCAAAAGTATAATTGAAGTTTTAATAAATCTTGTTTTATATTCTGGACCAAGATAAGCTCACATATGACATTCTGTATGCAACCCACTACAAGTAAAGATAACAATACTATGTATTAATAAGATAACAATAATACTTCTCCAGCATATATTTGTTACATAAACACAGAATTTTCTCACTTCATAATATGACAAATGTTAATATATTTTTTGAATGAATATTATTAAAGAGAAATTTAAAATTGCTAAACATAAATAAATTGTTAAAGAATTGCGCAACAGTTATGCAACTCTTTTTAAATTATTATATTTCCCCGCTATTGGAACAAATGGGAAGCATACATGCCTGTCCTATACTGGACCCCACACGACTAGAAACAATATAATGTCCCTTCTCATAAAATATGCTAAGTTGCATTCCCCAAAACAGACAATGGTCTGGCAAACTAAGAAATAATCATTCTTATTAAAGGCACAAAGATGATGGTATTGCCAGAACTATTTCAAAGAATAGGAGATAGGACTGTACATTAAATATTTTTGCATGACATAAATAGCCAACAATCAACAGCATCGTGAAATTCCTTATGTTCCCTATATAATTATCAAATTCTAAGTTTGTACTCGATTATTTTATGAATGGTGGAAACAAGAGCAATATATGTTAAAATAGGGATTGGTGCTTTATTTGATGAAATATATATGAAATTTCAAGCATATGAAACAAGAATCCCAGTCTATAATAATAGCATTAAGTAGCCAATGTCTCTGCATGGATCTACTTATAACTTTTAATGTACAAATTCAGCCCCACATTTTCATCATACACTGGTCTCAGAATTTAACAACCATTTATAACTTTTTTTTTATAATTAGCCTAGCAAATAGGCAGACCGGCCACTGCCTGGTAAGTTGGTCACCGTTTCCTATGGACACCTGCAACACCCAAAGAGTGGCCAGTGCTTTGCCGGCTTTGAAGGAGAGCTCTCTTTGCACTTTTCTTATAGAACCCTATGTCATAATGCTCCAGAAAAACTGAAGTGATTCATACTTAAATATAGTACATTATACATTTAACATTTCTGTTTTTACCGAATAATTGAAGTAATTTCTTTTGTTTTCTTTGTTAATAACCTAAACCTTAAGATACACATGGTAGACTTAGTGCCTAATGTCATTGTTCACCAGTCAACCCGAGATGATGCAGAATATAAGGTAGATACTATTACAGCAAACGCAACATTGAGTTCACTGCTCATTAGCTTTTTAAATATAATGTAACATCACGCCTGTAATCACCGAAGGGGTAGGCAGAGGAGTGTAGTACACTCCCACATTTCACCAGTTACGTTTACATCCCATGGAATAGGTGGTGAGCCTATTGCCATACACCGGACACAATTCCAGACTCCATGTCACTACTAGGAATTCTAAATTAGAAAAATCCAATAGTACCCCTGACTTGGGATTTGAACTCAGGACCTCATGTTCGGCAGTTCGGCCAGGATAAATATAGTTTATTTAGATTATATACTTTTTATTATTATTGGCTTGTTAGTCAAGTATTTGCAAGTGTGCCTGCTAATCAAAAGGATCTAGGCTCACATATCAAGTCATCTACTACTGAAATTTTTGAAGTTAGAATTTTTTATAGTTCAAATTTTTAATAGTGACTTGGAGTACTAATTTGTGACCACTGTACTACAATAAGCTCAGCTCCTATTTCGTAGAGGAACAATAATGTAACTGGTGAAACTTGTGAGGGTACGATACTCCACTGCCTACCACTTCGGGGGTTGCAGGTATGATGTGACATTATTTTTTTTTGCACCAGCTCCCTTACAGGGTCGACAGAAAGCATCAAGTGTCAAATATCTCTATAATTAAAGAGCTCATTTGCTTCTTCTAAATTTAACAGTCATACATTGTATCAGTCACAATTTAAAACTCTTGAAATCAAGTATGACCTAGTATTTTCTAGGTAGTAGTATCATTATGTATTATGACTTTCATGTTGGGTAAGATTTTATTGAAATATAATAACATTATGAAAGATATTCAATAATAAGATTGTAGTACAGAAAGCTGTGAAAGGCTGCAGGCAGATGCTGGATGCGGCAAACGAGGACGGGGCGCAATGGCGCTCATTGGAGAGGCCTTTGTCCAACAGTGGACTGAGATAGACTCATGATGATGATGATGTTGATGATGATGATGATAATTACAACAGAAAGCTATTGATTGATAAAGGTTCAATGCAAACAGACACACAATTCTTTTCAGTTATTAGTTTTTGGGAACTTTACATCATAAAGTATTTTAAAAATAGTTAAAAAAATTCAATTAACTCATTTTGTGATCCAAACTCTTGAAATATTACGCAAACCATAAGCAATTATTTACTATTTGTGACAATAAGATTCAGTGTAATAATTCTGCGTCACAAGATCACGTGATCACTAAATTGGCTTAGTGCCTAAATTAGATATTAAGAGGGAAGATATGTATTTGCAATTTCCATATAAATTGCGTAATAGAAATTTTATAAAAATTTCTTTCGATGGCACTCAAAAAATGGCCTACATTTACGTTACGTAATGGTACATACCACGGCCGAGCCTACAGCCACTCCGCCGGCCGTCGCTGCCATTTGACCGAACAGCGAGGGCTGTTGAGGTTGAGCAGTCATCGGGGCAGGAGAAGATGGAGGGGCATGGGCCGGAACATGGCTAGGTGGTGGAGGAGCTCTAAAAACAAAAAAAATTAGGTTATAATTTGACATATAACAGCAAAAACAAAAGAACGAACAATGGACTCAATAATTACCTCCGCTGTGGAGCTGGTGGCGGACTAGCTGAACGTCCACGACGAGGCATTTTAACAACGTCACTTATTATATTCCGTATATGAAATAATTTCCTCCGCAAAACACAGACGCAATACAATTAACGCTGTCACGTTCTTGAGCTTCGACTGAATCAATCAAATCAAATGTCACGTTTTAAATAAATGAACTTCGTTCGGAATCATTCTAGAAACTTTAAAAATGAAACATGACATCCTTGTCTAGTAAAGGTAAAATGAAAAAGACAGCAATCATACCGTATGACACACGTTATAAAATGAGAACATAACAAGTATGTTCAAATTTAGTAAAACAAATTTAGTAAAATTTCGTCGTTTTTGTACGATATGATAACATAAGCAATAATTTCTGCTCGAATTTCGTTAAATAATTTTTTTTCTGTCACGATTCAAAACAGAAAATAAATTATTATTAAAAATATTATCAGACTCACATGAGAGTACCTTTGTAAAACACTTACCTGACGCTTCTGCTACGACCAGGCATCTTAAATATTATAAAAAATCTATTTTAACTATTTTCTATGTCCATTTTATTGACAATTATGTCATATATACATGTATATTTAAATGTTTTCAAATCTATTGTTTTTTTTATTGTTAGTGATAGGCATAATCAGCCAGGTTTTAAAATAGAATATACTAAAAGTGACTTAGTATTGTAACTTATATATTATTTAAAATTTAAGCAATTTCAATAAGTGCAGGTTTCATTTTTGCATGCAGATGTTTGCTGCCCAGTATCCATGAATTTGCAATTTACTATACGTATTGTATACGATTGTGTTGGTTTTATTTATATCTACATAATGTTCAAATTTAAAAAAGCAAATCAAATAAATTTCATAAATCCATTTAAAATCTTCACTATCTTTTCAAGGCATTCACTTAATATTGCCGAGTATCTGCGTACATCTAGTTTTGACAACTGTAGACTACTAAATCAGTTTTCAAAGAAGGATAATTAAAATGGCAAACAACATTTTTAAAGTAATTTAGTATAGTGGCATTTTTTACAGTAACAACGGTTACAAAGGGTTCTAGTTACGCCGCTTAAATATACGGTAGCCAAAAATTACGAAATGAATGAAAAGTCTATGAACTTAAGTACGAATTTGTAATTGCTTTCTAATGTCAATTAAGTAGACGTGAAATTATATCAATTACATACAATGAAAAGAAACTGAAAATCTACTTATTATATTTTTATAACCTGTTCGATTTCACTGTTGCGTCAAATCTCTCATTATTCTTTAATAATTGTTTTCATGAAATGTATTGCGATTTATTTCATGATCTACTATTGCTTTTCACATTATGTAGTTTCCTACTTTTAAAACTTTTATTAATATGCATTACGTAGTAAGGAACGCACTTTGTAAAACTTGTAACGACTCTATAATAGTCTATAATAACAGTGTTAAGAACTACAGTGAAGTTACATTTAAGTACATTTTCATATATGTTACCTTAAATCTATGATTTAAGGCTGAAAATTGAAAAGCAATAAATGTTTTATCCGTCGTGAATTTGTCGCTAGTTGTACGAATATTGAACACGCGCGATCCGTTTCACTTCATTCAATCAATTCAGTCAGTCAAAACTGCTCAGTTGGTTATTTTGTCATTTAGGTTTTAGTTAGTCAGTCAGTGAATTTGTTACCGCGTGATCATTGGCATTGTAGTTGTCAAGTATTATTGTAACGTTCTAAAAATATTAAAAGGATTTCTGAGTTAAAATGGAAGACATTCGAGCCGGTTCGAATCAGAGCACGTTCGTCGTGGTTTTTATAACAATACTTATATGCGTTATACTACACTTCATTTACAAGACTATTTTCGGTAACAACGATAGCGAAGTGGAAAAGCATGAAACTGAGACCGATTCAGGTGAGTTTTACTATGTCAAGATATATTAAATATCTGTTAGATATTAATGTAGGCGATGGGATTTATACTTGTTTATACCACGTGAATTTGGCGCGCAGCGAGAATATTTAAGTATCTCGTGAATTCACTTATCTGTTGCGGTTTTTGCACCCGCCGTTTAATGAAAGCTAACTGTTTATCCATTCTATAGCTTCTAGGTGACTATATGAGTAAAAAAGGAATCGTAATTAAGGCATTAACATTACCAATAATTATTTTTTTTGCAATTTTAACATTTTGTATTCGTAAATATAATTTTACCCACTTTTTTCCAGTAAGTTTGCGAACCGCAAGTTATCAAATAGATACCCTTTATATGCGTAATAAAATTGCGGTTACATGATAACAATATAATTAACACTGGTTTGTCTACTGTTATCACATCAAAAGCCTACCACATTGTCACATTTTTATAGTTTTAATTCAGTTATAATAATCACTGGAACAGATTTTTCAGAACTGCCGAAAAAATTGTGGGGATAATTTTGACATACTCTTCCATACAATTACATGAAGCAAAGAAATACACAAATATTTTAGATTGTCACAAGAAGCTTTCCCATAATATTTCTAATGTGTGTATTTTTTAAATAAAGAATAACATTGTATACCTTCAAATTCACAAATTTCTTCAACTTTCTTATTTAAATTGTTGTGTCAACTTTATTAACAATCTATAATAATATATACTCAGGTAATAATAATAAACTTCCCAAATATTTTTAAGATGCAGTTTATAGCAATGTTAATTTAGACTTCTATGACAAAATGCATCTGGTCAAATATATAGGTGCTTAACCGATGTGACACATGTGTTTCAATGGAACTTGTTTATTTATACAGTGAATGAGTTCAGTTTGAGTATTGAGAATTTATTCTATGCCATGCAAAAATATAATTGTAACACTTTTGTTATTTTTAAGATGTTATGAGTAAAAGTGAGTTGAATGTACAGTGAGAAATGTTTGCTGACAATTAATTAAAATACAATATGTATTTTCTATTATTTTGTAAAATAGTTAAACATAAATTTGGATTGTTAGCAAAACAAAAAACATTTCATGTCATTACAACATTATCACTTGTATTTTTATTGATTTTCTCTCACTTTTATATATAGAAAAACTATATAATTAAGTAATATTTAATATTACTAAGTAATATTTCTGTTCTTTTAGATTTGTTGCAAAATTGTTCAGACAGTGTAATGATACAGTGAGTTGTATAGCCTGTTTTGCCTAACATAAATGCCCAGTCTGTAGTTTACGGGTGAAACCCTCTAGTGTGATTTTTTTCGAAATAAGCTTATATATCATGTCTAGGTACAAGGGATTTGTCTGAAGAGTCATTTTAATAAATATTTTATATTCCTTGCATATCTGCTTAAGAAATTTTTGATTAAGGAGTAAAAGGAAAATGTCAATAAAAAAAAGGAAGGTGGCAGAGTGAATTAAGTTTGCTAAATAAAAGATGTTATTATTAAATGTTTCGTGAGTATGATGATTAAATATGTACCGGCTTAACTCACATATGTTTTTCGGGATGGCCCGACTAGTTTCGGACCTGTACGTGGTCCTTCCTCATGAGCTCCCGCCGCTTGCAGCGAGGTCGCGACAGACAGAAAATGTTATATTATTTAATGAAAATATTTAAAAAAGACATTGCACCTTATACCAACCCTTTATCTTTGTTTACCTTTCTCATTATTTACCTTTTTCTTTATTTATCTTACCTTCCAAACGTGCCTAAACAAGATATTAACAGAAATGTGTACAGTTGTAACAAGTTATGCTCAGGTGACATCATATTTTTGTAATCGTGTTTTGATCGTAATCATTACGATTCTTAGTAAAAAATACATACGATGGATTCATTGATTCAGAGAATTTGTTTTTTTTTTTTAAATTCCAACGCGCGATCCAAACGCGCGCGGTGGCTACGAAAATCGTCGCGAAACACTTTATTTAGCACCTCTCACGGCATCGCTGGAAAAAGTTATAACAAGTGAAAGTGTATCCGGAACACTGAACAATCTCTGCTCGATCTTTCGAACGGACATTATTGTATACAGCACTTACACGGCAAAGTTAAACATCGAGATGTGAAGTAACACATTTATCGATACGGAAAATCCTATTCGAAGATAAGTCACGCAATACGAAAATATGAATATTTCTCGATAGGCGGCGTGTTATAATATCGATTTGTCAGAACATAGCTTCCTTCGTGCGTTTTATTTTATCATACAGTTTTCTTAACCCTGCAACGTGCAGGAGTGCACACATGAGATTATAAAGATGCGTTTTGGGTGGTCATATGTATGTGTGTGTATGTATGACACAAGATTTTTTTTATGTACTCGTATCATGTTTGTTATGTATATTATCATATCTATTATATACATGTCTGTGTATGGTATGGTTTAATTTTAATATTCTAAATTTTTCGTGTAAATAAATATCAATTTAAATTGTATAGTTACAAGAATTTTTTTTATGGTCATACGCATTTTTGTATTCGTTTCGGAAATCAGTTTTGGGTCAACCTTCAGTAGAAGTTGTGACTAAATACAATAGTTACCTGCGACATCCATATCTTTATTACTTTTGGTATGAAGATATCGCGCTATTACCGTTACAGGAAATCGAACCGAGACCGCATCTGATAACACCGCGACCGAGGGCCGCACCATTGGCAAGACTAAAAAACGAGGCCCATGGAAAGGCAAGACGGAGTTCAGCCATCCCTGGCTGCTGAAGAATTTCAAGGGCCACACCGGCACCGTGCTTCTCGTGGACTTCTCCGCGAACGGCAAGTACATGGCCGCTACCTGTGATGGTAAGTCTTTATTCTCTCATATTGTTGCTTGCTGACTAACACGCACCCACAGTTCTAAGAATTTGCGCCACGTTTAAGGTGAATTCGCGTTGTGTTGGTAATACGCTGTGTTCTTATGATATTCGCAAACATCACAATCACTATTCAATCGACGTGACGCGTCTCGTAAAGTAATATTCTCCAAATGGGTCTATTTCCATTGTGGTCAAATTGGATGCGCTTTACAGTTGCTTCCGCGATTATTGAACAGCGTTACTGTGTTCCTTTATTTTTTCCTTTTATATTTTTCCAAGTCTTATATTCTCCCACATCGTTGCGGGTAGTCTTAATAATTGATGTTTACTTTTCCTTTATTAAATTTTTTTTACATAATATTTGTTTAATCACTCATCAAATTTATTTTATTTATTTATTTATATATTTTAAGGCTACTATACCTTGATCGTGATTAAATCCAATTAATTTAAATATTAACCCTATTAATTTAACGGAGCATTTATGGGATTTAATACTAAACTCGGCACTCGCATGTCGCCTTGATCGTCCAACAGTGGAACTGTGCAAGGGCTAATGATCGAAGCGTTAAACTTTTTCGTGATGCTGGCGATTAAATTTATTCTCCTAGTGTATTTAGAATTTCTCTCAAATTATTAAAAAAATTACACTTTCCTAAGAGATCATTACGAGACAATATTTAAAAAAGGTTATCGTATGCAATAAATGTATATATAGACGTGTATATTTTATCAGCACAAGCGGATTCACATTACGTGCGTGGTTATCTATAATTGAGAATATTTGTCGCTGACTTAACTATATCTCGGCTGAACATTAACGTCACTGTGAAGAAATCACGACATTGAAAACAAAGGGCTGATGAGAGTTGATTTTATTTGAAAAAATCTATCAACACAGCGTTTTCATAATAGAAAATTTAATTTTCTCTGTCACTACGGTAAATGTTTTCTAAAGATAATTCTTAAGACTGCCCAGATGGTGTTTTGCGGGTATTATGATAATTGTTCACATTGACGTTTTTGAATATCTTTTATCACGTCTTGCTTAGCTCTTGTACGGTTCAATTCTAGCAGAACTGTTAATAAAATCGCTTTTTTTTAAATCAAATTACTAATTACAATCTCAAGTAGTTTTACTTTTTCATGTTAAAGACGTAATCAAAGATAAATATTTAAAGTCACTTTAACTCATATCATAAGCATGTTTCATGAAGAATATGTGCATAATGTTCATGATTAAATATCCGGTAATGGTCCAATTAGGTCTACCTGTTCAGTCCGCGGTTTTAACTTTTGTTATCTACGTGGATCGAGCTCCACGTTTTGTGAAAAGATAATCGCTTTAAGCGTGAACAATGCAATAAAAATATATATATATATATTTTTTTTTTTATTTTTTTTTTTATTTTTTTTTTTTTTTTTTAATTGCCCCATTA
>DWJK01000754.1:0-19949 GCA_018248815.1 Croniades pieria auraria
TCCAGAACAGACCAGATTTCAATAGAGTCAAAGGCCTTCTCATAGTCCACAAACGCTAGGCACAGGGGCTGATTATATTCTTGAGTCTTCTGTATAATCTGCCGCACTGTGTGAATGTGGTCTATGGTGCCGTATCCTCTTCGAAACCCGGCCTGTTCGGGGGGCTGGAATTCGTCAAGTCTACGCGCGAGACGATTCGTGATGACTCTAGAAAACAGCTTATAGACATGGCTCAAGAGGGAAATGGGTCGGTAGTTCTTCAAAAGGGATTTATCACCCTTTTTGAAGAACAGGACGACAATGCTCTTGCTCCATGCCTTTGGAGTTCTCCCCGAAAAGAGGACAGAATTGAATATGTGTTGCTGTATGTATATATTGTTATATGTAAAATAATTAATATTAGTTCTTTTCAAGATTGGCGACACAATCACAGATGCTTTTACTGTTAAGTATAACGGTTGTTTCTTAAGTAAATAAGCGCAGATCGACATCTAAACGCATACCTGCTGTTTGTACCAAGCCGGAACACAAGTTGATATAGTAACAATTGGCTGACGGTAAAAATAGTTGTAACAGAAATAATTGTAGCAGTGGTGCTACTCCACGCGATATTATACCATCTGCCTGGGTCTAGGACAGATATAAAGTTTAAGAAAATAAATATGCGTTAAATAAGAAACAAACAAATACCACAGGTGGCTGATGCCTGCCATGAACATGAACATGTACTTGGAACTTTCAACAGTACTGTGGAACTCGAGAGCAATTTTATGTCTTTCTCTCAATGCTAATCTGATAACTTGGAATATAATTATTTAATGAAGTATAAGAAAATTGAAATGTATAAAAATGTTGTAGTGTAAGTCATTGTTATTATTTTGGACCACCTTTCATATACATTCTTAGTCTTGCCATAAATATTGTTACAAAGAAAAACGAAATTTTTTATTGTACGTAACATTTATTACTATTACAGCGTGTTGTTTAATACATTAAGATAAAACCATTAAATATATAAAGCTTATTCGAAGTGGTCTCCATTGGCTGCAATACAGTCCTTTAAACGTTGAGGCTAGTTATCAACAGCAACACGCACTCTTTCTATGGGAAAATTCTTCACTGCCAATAGTATGGATTGTTTTAGGGACTCCAAATTATCATGGCGTTCAGAGCAAGCCTTACTCTCTAAAACTGACCATAAAACATAATCCAGTAGTTTAAGATCAGGACTAGATGATGGCCAGTCTTTAGCTCTGATGAAGTCCGGAACGTTCGTTTCTAATCCAGATTGGGTCGATCGAGCTTTATGACTCGGCGCCGAGTCTTGCTGAAAGGACCATTCTTGGTTATTGAACATGGTGTTGTTAAATGACTTAACTACCTTCTCAGAAATGGTATCTCGATACACTTGTGCCGAAGATTTGATAACTTTTTCACAAAAATGTGGCTCAGTCATTCCGTCATAGCTAACACCCCACCAAACCATCACTGAAGTCGCATAATGCCCACGTTGTACTCTGTTGACTAATTTGGAAGCTTGTTTAGAGCTTTCAGCATAAATACGGTCATTATGTTTGTTAAAATATTGTTCAATTGTAAAAATTTTCTTATCTGTAAACAAAATATTTCTGTGACCTCCCTTTGCGTACCGATTAAGTAGTTGTTTTAATTTTACCACCCTATTCTTTTTTAAATTATCAGTTAAGAAATGACCATGCGTCTCTTATAGACTGCAAGTGCTAAGTCATATTTTAAAATACGCGATATGATTCTAGGTGCTATCTTCATCTTCAGAGATAAAACCTTTAACTTACGGACAGGATTTCTTCGAATTCCTTCCCTTACTGTTTTGATCGCCTTTTTCGTACGAACACTATATGGACGACCAGATCTTTTCCTGTCACAAACAGAGGAAGTTTCATTGTACGTATCAATAGCCCGGTACACAAACTTTTGACTAATACCAAGCGTATGGAGGTTTTAATAATTGTATTTGGCTCCATACCTATGTTATGTAATGCAATCACAGCGATTGGGTTCTCTTTATCGCCCCACTCCATTTTAATATCACGAAATATTTTACAATATATTGGCGCGAAAATAAGAAAATATAATGAATAATCGTATAAAAGACAGATACCAAAATCGAAAGTAGTATTTTGTTTATTTTTAATTGTAACAATATTTATGGCCAGACTAAGTATTTAATCATGTAAGTATGCACCAAATGTTATTCGATGTGTTAATTTTGCGTGACCGATGTCCTAGTATTTGCGAGCGGTTGTGCAACACCCGATCCCAACTGACAGCATAAGTTGACCAGAAGCAATGCCGCCCTTCGGCTAGGTGGAATGACGATCCGCTAAAGGCTACAGGCAGAGGTTGGATGCGACAAGCCGAGGACAGGGCACGATGGCGCTCATTGAGGAAGGCCTATGTCCAGCAGTGGACTGAAATAGGCCAGTGATAATGATGATGATGATGAACGCCGCAAGGACTGGCGTACAAATCCTTATAGTTATGTTAATGTCATCAATTGATGTTTTATTACTGCAGGTCAACTGACGGGTCACGACAACAGGGTGACGTCCATATCGCTCGCGCCCAGCGGCATCGCGATGGCCAGCTGCTCCTGGGACCAGTCTGTCAAGGTCTGGGGCTAAACTACACAGACCCGCATCTCACGCCTCAATATTATCTCAAAAACGTTACATTCTCCTGTTTGTCCGAATTTAAGCGATGCAGGGACCTCGTGGCAGTGAAACGGTTAACGGCGAGGATTATTAACAACTCCTTAAGCAAAGCTTACTTGATTTCCATGGATGCATAGAAAGTACTAAGAAACAATTGAGAGCACAGTGTTCCCGATCGACATTAGGTGGCAGGCATTTGGCATTAGGTGTCAACATATTAAATATTATTAAATATTTTGTTAATACTTGATGGGTAATCCAACGCATATCCGGTCGTCCCGATTGCCCACTGTACGGTTTCAAGTCGACAAATGTGGATAGTCCCCAAGTAACGTAAAAATTAATATAAAGTACAGAGTAAAATAATTTGTAATTCCCAATAATCTTAATAGATATAATCAAGGCGTTAACGTTAAATACATATTAATGTAACCACAAAACATTTTTAATGAATAAAGTACATTGTTATAGCATTAAAACGTGTTCCACTTATTTTATACAAAATCCAATATAAATATGTATGTGGCCACTGCGCGGCAGTAGTAGCAGTGTGTTCCAGTATCAATGGTAAGCTGACTTAGGACCCGAGGCGTGGCAATTCACTTCTAAAGGGTTATCATATCTCAAGTTATCATCGTCATTAGCATCAGCGTAAGCCTGCTGCTATAAATAGGACTCCCCTGGAGGGTTTTTGCCAATAATCACCATTCTGTGCATGTGGGTTGGAAATCACAAAGCATGACTTCTCTCATAGCCTACGCTACTGCCGGTGGGCAAGCATGGTATGTAGGCGTGCCTAGGCAGACCACGTAATATCGCGATCTGCCAGAATCGGGTTTAGTCGTCTGTTGCGACAGCCTCGTACACGGTGTGGGGGCGTGGTATGTATTCTCTCCCCGCCTCGACACGAGTAATTACGGCAAGTCTCAAGTAATAGCTATGTATTTATCGATTATTATCTCTCAACCTCTCCGGTAAGAGACCTGGCGTGTCGAACTAATGAAATGTATGAAATTATTGTCTTTCAAATTGACTGATCTTAAAAAGAAAGCTTCGTATACTTTTTATATTATAACTTCGTGCGTGTGTGCGTGTGTGCGCGTGTGCGCGTGTGCGCGTGTGCGCGTGTGCGCGTGTGCGCGTGTGCGCGTGCGCGTGCGCGTGCGCGTGTGTGTGTTTTATGTTTACATGAATTGTAACAGTGACTCTGTTTCCTCGTAACTTAGAGATTGTAAATATTTTGTTATCACGTTTTTACATTCAAAATAGGTCATTGTACATATTCTTAATTTTTTTTTTTTTTTTTTTTTAATTTTTTATGATTCTATGATAATATATTCTATTTTGTCCATGGTTGAAGCCTTGTTGATTCTCACGTAACTGGAACCGTATAGTATCAAAGCCCCTGACACAGGTACACTATAAATGAAGGTGCTATAAGAAAATATAAAGGTACTTACTATGAAATATTAACTAGAAAAACCATGTAATTTGAAATAATTAATTTAACAATACGTTTTTGTACAATTTAAAATTTTTTTTCAGTGTTTTACTATTGTCATTTTTAAACAATTCTTTCGATGGCATCATACAATCATAGCAGTGATGCCCTTGTGATTAAAAACCCAATCTCTCACTCCGAGGGTGCTGGGTTCAAATCCATGGCGCACACCTCTTTACAAAAGTGCGTTTTAAGTTTCAATGTAACTTGCTAACGGTAAAGGAAAACATCGTGAGGAAACCTACACACCCTAGAATTTATAAAAAAAAACTGTGTGAAGTCTGCCAACTCGAACTTGGCCAGCATGGCAGACTATGGTTTTAACTCTCTCAATATAAGAGAAGACCCATATTCCAACAATGGAATGATAAGTGGGTCGATTATTAATATTATTCTTACAAAACTGATAATATTTGATTTTGACTTTATCACTGATGACATATTCAGGGACAAAAGTATGTTCCTTATTCTTCTATTATATAAATGAATACCAAGTGATTAAATATGTACCGGCTTAACTCAGTTTACCTACGTTTTTCTGGATGGCCCGACCAGTTTCGAACCTGTATGAGGTCCTTTCTCATTAGCTCCCGCCGCTTGCATCTCCGTCGCGACCTCGCTGCAAGCCGCGGGAGCTCATGAGGAAGGACCTCGTACAGGTCCGAAACCAGCCGGGCCATCCCGAAAAACGTACGTGAGTTATGCCGGTACATATTTAATCATGTGTATAAATACTGATCATCAGTTGCCTAAACTAGAAGAGAAACCTGTACTATAAGCTTTTCCCGTACCTTTCCCGTAACGCAATCTTACTCGATTATTCAAATAGGTAAATTGTGTCGGATGAGAAAATTCATATCCATTACATAATTTCAGATTCAATTCGTAAATTCATTTGAAAATATTAATATTGCCTTTATTTATTTAACAATATTGTTTGATTTCAATAATTACGTTTGATTCCGACTGCTTCGTTGGTCGAGTGGTTGCAAGCGCTACGGCCGACCGGAAGGTCCTGGGTTCAAATCCCAGGTCGGGTACTTTTGGTTTATTCAAATTTAGAATTTCTAGTAGTGACTCGGAGTCTGGCACTGTGCCCGGTGTACGGCAATAGGCTCACCAACTATTTCATGGGACGTAATCGTAACTGGTGAAACGCGGGAGTGTACTCCACTCCTCTGCCTCTCTGCCTCGTCGGGGATTACGGGCATGATGTTACGTACATACGTAACGTTCGATTCTTTCCAACAAAGCTCTGCATCGATAATCCTCTGGATTCATATTGCACTAACTTTTTAATTATTAACTTATTTATTATCGGATTCAATGTAAACAAATATTAATAATATTAAATAATAACGAAGTCAATTCCAGATTTACTTTTTATAACCCATTCTTTATCATTTTTCACAGATGAACAGATAAAAAAAAACTAAATGATTTGATAAATACTATATTATTGAGCTTATAATACATCGAGTCACGAATACGTAGGTCACACGGCGAGGAAGAACGTCTGCAGGCGGCGCGGGTCTAGCGCTGCGGCAGCACGAGCGGCGGCGGCGGCGGCGCGCTGTGCAGCTGCAGCGGCCGCGCCCGGCCAGCGGTGCGCCAGCAGCGCCAGTAGCGCCGCTCCGCCGCACAGCGCCGCCGCCAGCGGCAGCAGTGCTGCAGCGCGGCGGCGCGGTGCGGCCGCCAGCGCGTGGTGCGAGGGCAGCAACTCGCGGTCGGCACACCAGGCGCACGCACCGCCCGCGCCGCCCCACCACCCCGCTCGCCACCCGCGCTCCGCCGCCTGCGCACAAACACCTATTGAAAAATAGATTTAAAAAATTCCTACTGGCTTATAGGCCACTACTACCCGGTATCTCCACTACAGAGTATTAACGCAGCCTGCTGCAACAATCTCCTGTGCTCATCCACGGAGCACTCCTAAAGCAGCAGTGCGAAAGAATTTAATTTTGTTAAAATAAACCGTTGACATTGGAAGACTTTTCCTTTACCTCGTCTTCGTAGACGTCTACGACAAAATTGTTGTCGACGACCTCAGTCATCACAAACGCAACGATCACTATTATTATTAGATACGTTATTAGTGTAATGAGGATATGTACAATACGCTACACTGGAAAGTGCTGGGCATAATCGTTAACGGCGAGTACATCTCACACTTGAGGTTTGCGAACGATATCGTCATCGTGGCTGAAACCGTGCAGGACTTGCAATATATATTGAGTAGCTTTACTGATTCTTCTGCTGTTATCGTTCTCCGGATGAACATGGACAAAACTAAAGTAATGTTCAATGAACATGTCCTCCCGGAACCGATTGCTCTTAATGGGATCCCTCTCGAAATTGTGCAGGAATATGTCTACCTCGGGCAAATCTTGCAGTTTGGTAGAAACAACTTCGAGAGGGAAGCCTGCAGAAGAATAGAGATTGACTGGACAGCATAAAGGAAACTTGGTGAAATCTTTTCGTCACTGCTACCGCAGAGCCCGAAGACGAAAGTCTTCAATGAGTGCGTCCTACCTGTTATGAGATACGGAGCCGAGATGTGGACACTGACGGTGTGAATGGTCTACCAATTTAAAGATTTAACTGTATACACAAAGTGGCTGGCAGCGGTGGGATTCGAAGAGCTGAAGATCGAGCTCAATGGCGTGCTATTGGAGAGGCCTATTTCCAGCAGTGAACGGCAGTAGGCTGATAATGATGATGATGATATTAGTGTCATATTAAAAAATTTCATTTAACGGCTGAAGTCAAATATCTTCATTTATGGAAATAAATATAAAACAGAAATGATATTCTAATTGGGCAATCCGTCGACTGCAGAATATTGAAGTTCAACATTTTGAAGGTTATTGATTTTAACAGAAAAATAAAATGTCAAAAGTGCCAAAGTTTACATATAAAAGCTGTATTAAAAGGTAAAAGTGTCTGTGGTGTGCATCCCGCGGGTCAGAACTCGCTTACTGAACCAGATAACAAGACTATATGCAATGTACGGTACATTTTTATCAACTTTTCATTTAATTTACGTAAAGTAAAAGTTAGGAAAAGGAAAAATATACCTGCCACGCCATAGCGAGCAGCCGTAGAGCGCCGTCAGCCGACCGCCAGTGGCGAAGGTGGAAGAAGGCGTAAGCCACCGCCTCGCTATCGCCACGCTTCAACACGTGTTCCGGTGGCAGCGTGAGTGCGCGTAACTCCAGCAGGTACTCAGGCACGTGCGGATTGAATTCTATCGCGCGCCTGATAGCTTCCAACGCCGCGACCTCCGCCGCCGCGCGAACCGACCCGCCCGCTGCAGCCGAAACAGCGCGCGCGCGTAACAGCGCCGCCGTGTAGCACACCGCGGCCGACCGCGGCAAACCTACATCATCGTAGCGCGCTAGCACGGCCTGCACGTCTGCATACGCACGCTGCTCGAGCAGTACTTCGATCAAGTTCTCATGCAATGAAAGCGCGTGCAGCGCCGGCGGCGCGTCCCGCGCCAGTTCTCGGAACAGACGCGCTGCATCTCGTAGCCGCCCCAGACGCCGCGCGCACATTGCCGCCCGCCGTTTCACGTGTGCTAGTACAGCCGCGTCCCGCCGCGCCGCGCCCGATGCGCCGGACGCCGCCGATGCACGCCACGCAGCCTCGCCTGCGCGCCAGGCGCGCCGCAGTACACGCTCGGCCTCCGCCACCGTAGGCGCATCCTCCTCCGCCAGCAACAACAAAGCCGCCGCACAGTTAGGACTGTGCGCCAGCGCGGCCCGGGCGCAAGCGACACGCGTAGCTGGCTCACGCTCGCGCCACGCACGGGCCAATGCCTCCTCTGCTCCTCCGCCGGATCCCGACCCACCACCAAACCACGCCTGATGCTCCTGTCAACATTTGAGAAGGTGGTTCATAATCTACTGAAGAATTAAGAACATAAGTGCACAACAAATACCGACCTGCGCTGAAAGATTCATGTCATAGTATGTGAGGGGAGCGCGGCGTGCGACGCTCCAAAGGCGACCGTACTCGGCACCGCGTAACAGCGACATAGGGTTGCGCCAAACTTTGTATTCAGGCATTGAAGAGTCGCTTTCGGATACCGGCGCACCGCCACCGGCACCGACGCCACCACCACCGCCTCCACCGCCCAGCCACGGACCCAAATGTGACAGCGAAACCTGCAGCCATCACACTGTATGGACTATAAGACGATAAAAAACTAAATAGACTTTCAATAAACAGTGATTCAGCCTAAAGTTAAAACAAATAAGAAAAAGATAAATTAACCCATAAGTTGATATGAGAAACACTAAATAATAACACCGGCACATAATAAAAAGTGGTTTATACATTTGAAAAGTGGTTTATACATTTGACTTGATGTAGTACGAACGACTTGATGTAGTACGAACCTGAAGTCAGTTTGGATCGTACACCCGCAAAATTTCGAGTAAATTGCAAAAAACGGTAAAAAAAAGCTATAATTGGTAGTTTAGGTTATGAAAAAAGTTTTTTCAACTAGAACAAGCTTGATTTCCATGTATTTTGATCCGCTGAATCTGAATCTATAGTTAATTTAGACCACTCTACGAAATTTTTTTCATTTACATAATCACAATTTTTTGAATTTTTTTGCTATTTATAAGGAACTTCTGCAATTTACTTTATATTTAAACCTTTGCACTCCAGCCTAGTAATGCATAGAGGCAAATTGTCGCAAATCCGGCGACAACGGAGTACAAAGGGTTAAAACGGCTTATGATCCCAATAAACTCGAAGCTTGGATTCAGCGGATTAAATATATGGAAACATAGCTTGTTCTACTTCTAAACAAATTTTTTTATAACCAAAACACCCTTTTTTACAATTTACTCGAAATTTTGAGAGTGTATGGTCCAAAGTGACTCCAGAGTCGGACTCAACAAGTCGAAATATATGTCGAAATATAGGTGGTGTCAAATGTACAAACCACTTTTTTTGTGTCCTGGTGTAATCAACAGGCTCTTTAATTATGGTAAGAAAAAAAGAAATTTTGAATATAATGGCACAACTTATGCAAAGTCCTGATCTCTATCTCATTGAGCTTTTGCGGGAAGATAATGTTAAAAACATTTGATAATGATGCCTTTCTTCAGATAGACACATATAGAAAACTCTTCAACAGAACTAGGATATAGAATATCTTACAAGAGGCACTAACTAAATTGATTGCTTGTATGCCAAGATTGGTAATAAACTTATTGAATATAAAGGGGATATCTTGATATGTCAGTTTAACATTCAGGATTCAAATTTCAATGAAAGTTTTAAATAAATAAAAATAATGGATCCATTAACATTCCACTGTTGGAATGTGAGTCTCCTCTCATATTGAGAGGGTTAAGGCCGTAGTCCTCCACGCTGACCAAGTGAGGATTGGCGGACTTCACACATCTTAGAATTTTTTTACATTTTTATAAATTCTAAGGCATGCAGGTTTTCTCACGAGGTTTTTCTTCACCGTTAGTAAGTGATATTTAAATTTAAAACACACTTTTGTAAAGATGTGCTCGCCATGGATTTGAACCCAGCACCCCCAGAGTGAGAGGCTGAATTCTTAACTACTAGACTATCACTGTTATTGAAAGTTTTGATGATCATTAAAATTAATTGAAAGTTTGGTATACATTAAGATATGTGACATAACATAAACCCTGTATTTCCCAGAAAGGCTAAACAAAGAGAAGTGTGGCACTACCATTTTTCATCTATGCCATTCATCACATGGAATAGGGATGATTCTAAGACACTAAACCGGGCACATATCTAGACTATGAGCTACTACAGATCATTCAAGTTAAAAAAAACCTGATAAAACTTTGGCTAACCCAGGAATTGAACCCAGCACCTCTTGCTCAGCAGTTGTACTTGAACCACTGGACTAATAAGGCAGTGTGTGTTTTAGGAAGCTACAATAAAGTTACATTACATTAACGGCAAAATCCCAGTTTAATCAAGTGTGAGTTAAAACATGTTCCATCAAATTAAATTAATTAGATTTAAAATAAATCATTTGACATACTATTGAGATGCTTTTAGAATCAAGAGTCTAAAGAGTCAGAACATCAAAAACAATTCCTTACAAAAAAAAAATTTTAAATAAAGAGTAAATAGAATGTGAAAGTAATTTATGTTTCATTCCTAAATAGATACATATTAATCCAAATAAAGTGAGACTACAGCCTTAACCCATCTTGTCTTGAGATGAGAACTATGTCCCACAGTGGTATAATCGAAATGTATCAAAAGAATGAATGGTGATAATCACGTTGATGATGAAAAATGTGAAGACATACAAATAAACAAAACAAAACTACTAGCCCGTATTATTAAGATAGTATTACCAGCTAAAAATCCCTTTCAACTGCTGGGAGAACCAGCACTTGAGGATATAGAAAGTTCTGGTAAATTACAGCCAGTTCTAAACTTTGGCCCTCTCATTGTATGAACATATAAATAAAAATTGTTTATAATTGTCTATTGCCTATTAAGTAACTAGTATTTCACTATGGATGATTTTATACATTTTGTGCAATATGTCTAGATGTTTTATAATTTGCACATTAGCTTAAGCATCTGTATCCCATTTAAGTCTTTAGCCATAATATGTTTAAAACAATCATAATGTTTAATTAAGGAAATTATTTCTACCAGACATGCAGCTGTAAAGTCCAAACAACATGCCTAATATTTTAGTTTTAGTTACTAATTATTTTATTATTCACAAACAAATGTTTTTTTCTTGTGTTTCAACTCATAACTTTTCTGGAATTGTATTCACTTAAAATATATGGTCACTTCACATTGGTATTTACACTCAATAGCACCTATTTTCATTTTTGCATACTTTTTAAAGTTATGAGTACACTTATCATAATATATTTTTAATGGAACGACTTCACTTCTAACAATGTACGAGTTAAACATTAAAAGCTACACATCTAAGCAGATAATTTGTTTTAATAAAAGTTTCTGTTTTGACATAGCATAGCATTTTATGTTTAACTCAATGTTACTACTGGTATAAATATTTTTCTATTATTAATGTGTTTTAATAAGATTGATAATAAAAAAAACATATATACCAATATTAACATTGTTACAACTTTATAGATTCTTAGAATGTGGTCGGAACACAATTGTCAATGTGATAGATAAACATCAGCCCAATACTTAATTGATTGTTTGATTGTCAAAACAACATCCAATTATTGTTAACATCCTATACTTGCTTAATATAAAAAGAAGTCTTCCTGAGAATGGCTGTTAAATAAAACTTTGTGAACCTGCCAACCCTAAATACATTTTGGTGATACTATAAATGATGGTGATTGGTGATACTTGGAAGTGATAGCCTAGTGGTTAACAATTCAGCCTCTTGCTCTGGGGGTGCTGGGTTCAAATCCATGGTGTGTGCACCTCTTTCCAAAAGTGAGTTTTAAATTTAAATATCACTTGCTAAAGGTGAAGTAAAACATCGTGAGGAAACCTGCACACCTTAGAATTCATAAAAAAATATAAAAGAAATTCTAGGGTATGTGAAGTCCGCCAACCCACAGCTGGCCAGCATGGCGGACTATGGCCTTAACCCTCTCAATATGAGAGGAGACCCATATTTCAATAGTGGAATGATAAATGCGTCGACTATAATTTTTTTTTATATTATAAACACCAAGACACTATTGTGTGGTTATTTATGTTGTTGAAGTAGCAAACTGACGCGCAGGCAAATAATATTGGGCGCTCAAAACATACACATATATAGACACTCGTAAATATCCTTGAACAAGAACTGAAATGCCACACACTACTGTGCAGTGCTTACCGGCGAAAATTTCGTTTTAAATTACCTGCTCAATAAATGAGGTCCCATACTTGCGGAAGTACCACCACTCAAAAATGAGAATAAGGCCAGAGATCAGCGAAGAGGTGCCAGTCAGAGCCACGTAGAACTTGGGTGTAAGCGCATTCATAAATACATTCGGATCGAACACCATGGCCGAGCAGTTCCCAGCCTTCTGCTGCACAATACAATGCTGCACTCGTGTACTGAACAATTCACTCTCATGAATATATCTATTTGTATTCAAAATGTATCACTATTCTCATACATTCTGATTACGAATTGTAATTCATAATAATAAACAATAATATTATACTGAATCTTGACATTTCCTTAATTATGCCTGTGCCACATTCAGTTTCATGAAAGTATAATAAAACTAAATGGGCCCTTATTTAATGTTAAATGTCATGTAAATATGTGTATAACGAAGAGTCATTTTGACTGAAATTTTTGTTTATAAAATTGTTCGTAATTCTCTGAAAACATTTAATTTTTCCTGCAGCTTAAGGCATAATAAATATTTCTTTTGCCTACGACAGTTTAAAAAATAAAAGTAAAAGTTTGCCAGCTACAAAGCAAAATAAAACGGAGAAATATTTTTTGTTTACGTAGAGTTGCCCAACAATACTTAAAATCATTAAACACCTAAGAACCAGATTTGAATATCTAAAAAAGAAAAGAAATAGATCTCTACTAAGTTAATAATTACAAATTTTATTGATTGAATTTCAGTATTTGAAGTATTTACTTTAATTTATAACTTACAAAGATATAGCTATAGTAGATTTTATATAAATATGCTGACCGATTAGCGAAACTAAGTTTGTCAAAAATATGTACGCTACGAAAATAAAGCACCATGGTGTTGGTTTTGATGACGACGACAGTTTGCTTTTGGCCACTACCGCGTATTCTTTGATGTGCCTTGTGTAGTAATTCGGATTTTTCATATGTTTGTGTCAGTGATAAGATAACAGGTACCAAATCTAAATATAGCTCATACGTCAGCTGACGTTCTCTTGAAAATATGTAGTACTTTCATCAATCTTGTACTTTCACCAATAAATTATATATTCCAAAAATTATAGTTCCTTGTTTAACAGTAATCCGATTTAATATAAGGCTGTATTGCCTGTATTCCTTGAAGTATATTCTTTCCTACAGGCAACAACTTACTACAGGTAGAGTCATAATATATTATAATATGTTGCATAGATAAGCGTATTTGCTAATAATGTTTTGTTGATGTTAAACACGTCGAAGCAGGTTACTTCCGTACAACATAATGCTCAGTCGTTCTTTTATAGTTCTGGCAACGCGTTAATATTTTTCTGTTTATACGACAACCTAATATCACGTCGGTATCTACCCAAAGGACTAGGGCGACAAGTATAGCAGTACATTTAAGCAATTCACCAGTTATTAGTTACAGAGCCCATTGGCACATACCGGGCGCAAATCTAGACTCCGAGCTAGTACCGGGAACTCCGAGTTAGAAAAACCCGATATAGAGTAAGATCCCAGAGCCGTAAGACACAACTTATTTTCAAAGCATATAACTTTCGGTTCTCAGTAGTCTCTTGTGTACTTTTTAATACCTGAATGTTTGTGGAACTTGCCCGGTGACACCTGCGCAGGTCCCAGGTACCAGGTGAGATCTTAGATCCGTTGATCAAACCCAAGAACTTCCGATCAGAAGTCGCGCTTGTAACCATTCGAACAATGAGCTATTCAATCTTTTTTTTTAAAAAAAATTTGTTACCTATTCGTATGTACATGAAACTTGAAAGTGGCCGAAAACGAAGAATTTAAGGCTGAGAAGATTAAAATTAAAAATAATTCAGGATAAATTTCAGAAGTCAAATAAGCCAAAAAATTTTACGTAACGCTGTAGATCGGTGCGCAATTCGAACAATATATAAGTCCTATTCAAACCTCCCCACCATGTTGGGTCGTTTAGGCAGAAAACAAGCCGAAATTGCGGCGAGCTTCGTTTCTTCGGGTATCGGCTTCGGCAGCGCGGCATTCATCGGTATGGTGTACTTCACAGACTGGAAGGTGATCGTGAACTACATCCCCTTTTACAGTGGAAAATTTAAGGACATCAAGCCCGAATAGGACAGGCCAAGTGCCGGATCGAACTAATTTATTTCATGTAAACTTTTTTTCTTAGCATGTAATTATAAGTACACCAAGTAAATGACTTTTCTTTACGACTATTCTGTTTTCTAGCTTCATAGGTTTTTAATTTGAAATTTCCAATAGTAGCAGAGCCTGGATTTTTTTCCGTTATAATTCCATTAGGCTTACCCTCATATCCTCCTGTTATGTTCTTTACATATAGAACAGAATACTTCCTCCAAGCTAGGAGAGCTTGGATAACAGGGTGTCGTAAGAGCTAAGTAAGCCCGGCGCTGACAGACCACGGTCAAATGCCATGGCCAGTTTCTTGGAACATCTATTCAATGTTCAAAGAAACTGCTCTGTGATTCCCAAATTACAGGATGAGAGTGGGGATTATGAGTACAAATTCTTCAGGGGAGATAAGGCTCTTAAGACATAGGTATTGCAGTACTTAGACAGGCTAATGATGATAATGGAAAGGAATATCCACTTATAAGGTAAAATTTGAAAATGTCTTGATCTCTTGAAATTGACAAATTTTATGAATATTTAGTTTTGAAATTATTTTCATTCCTGTTTGTGTCAATTTACTGTACTTGTGGTTATAATTCATCTAGTTCTATACAGAATTAAATGTATGGAAGGCACCAAGTCAATATTAATTAGATAATAGATTGACTGCCTTGTTGATCGAGTGGTTGCAAGTGTGACTGCCGCACTGAAGGTCCTGGATTCGAATCCCATGTCAGGTACTATTGTATTTTTCAATTTCGAATTTCTAGTAGTGACTCGGAGTATATTTTTTGCTCGGTGTATGACAATACACTCAACACCTATTGCATAGGACTTAAACATAATTGGTAAAATATGGGAGTGTATTACACTCCCTGCCTACCCATTTGGGGATTATAGGAGTGATGTTATAGATAGATCATGCTAAATTAATTAACCACATTGATATATTTCCTCAATGTGATTTCAATATGTTTTTGTGAGTAAAACATGTGGAGTTTTGCATTATCATTTTGGAATAAATATTTGGTAAATTTTGATCATTTAGAAAACAATTCATTTTCTATTATGTTTTCTTTAATATACTAGAGACCTAAAAATAACTAAATATAAAACTAAGTGTGTGGTATTGTCTCTGTATTTTTAGTGAAAGACTCCACTTACAAGACAGTTGTTAAAATCCTAATCCAGGACTTCTATTTTTAAACAGTTCTAAACAGAGAATGGTTTACAAAACTGCCAGTAATTATAATATTGCCAACTATACAACAATGCATATTAGTTTTCAAAAGGATATTTCACAAACTAAAAGTGATTAACTAGTTTAAGGCCAAATCAAACAAGAACTGTAATGACTAGATGATAACCAACCCTAGTTGTGACTTCACTTGTACGAATGTAAATATGATTAAAACCATAAAAACAACTTAAGAATTATGTCAATTTAATTTTTAATTTTGTTATTAATAAATGATTTATGTATTTTAAATTATGCGTATTTAATCTGCATATTTTAAAAAATGATGTAAAAGGACCTGGATATCAAGTGTGTAGTGGGAATCTAAATATTATTTGGTGATATTTAAAATACTGTTTATAAAGTCATCAATAACGCAAAGATGCTCTCTTTGAATCCCACCAAATTACTTTTAACACCAAATACATCACTGTCAAGTTTTTATTGCTCCTACTGCTGAACATAGGTTACCTCTCGGAAAGGAAACGCTTACAGCTCTGCTAGACTGGTGAAATGTATGGACATATTTCACAGAATTTAAACATTATGGATAACACTCCAAGATACAAATTTTCACACATTTATCTTCGCAGTAAATGAGAATATATCACTTGTTTAAAAGCACAATATTTTGGAAGGAATGATATACACATTAATATTTAAACTCAGGATCCTGGGAGTAAGAAGTTGGATTCTAAACCACTGTGTAACATTTCGTAAGTATATACATACATTATTAAAATATATATCAACCATACTTTTCTATAATTTTTCGGGATAGTCCTACTGTTTTCGGATCTAATTGTTGTTCTTTTGCATGAGTTCCCGGCTTGTAGGCAAACGGGCAGCCTTTGTCAGTCGCCGAATAACGCTGGTACCTGGTACATAAATTAATCCGGATGTCGATGTTATGTAAAGAAATGCTTATATAAAATCGGTATGTATTAAAATCTACACTATTAGTTCAATAGTTGAATAATTCTATTTTCGGTTCTGTGACAAAAAAAAATGGAATAGGCATTTACTCAATTTGACCCAATACTAAAAAAGCCATTTGGCACGATAACAAAATAATAATTAAATAGTTATTTGGAAAAAGAGCATTAATTGAAGTGCTTAACAAAATTTTTTTTAATTACGTTAATTTTAAAAGTATCAATATTTATTTGAAATGTTATATTTTTTTATTCCCAAAA
Source organism: Croniades pieria auraria (assembly GCA_018248815.1). Lineage (NCBI taxonomy): Eukaryota > Metazoa > Arthropoda > Insecta > Lepidoptera > Hesperiidae > Croniades > Croniades pieria. The sequence continues at coordinate 16,640 of DWJK01000754.1, forward strand.
TGGGTTAGAATTCTGAACGCGAAATGGAATCAAAGAATGCTAATTACAAAGCAATTTGAATGAATAACCTGGTTTGTGCTGAACAAATAATTGCTTAATTTAACTCCATCTGTTATGGAATTAGGTAACTATTAAAACAAAATCTCTGCACATTACGATTCGTATAGATATTTATCCGCTAGATGGCGATTGCAATGGCGCAGACGTTAGCGATGGAGTATGAAAAGCTATTTAAGTTTAATAAAGACTATCTACGTTATGTATTCACTACTAACGCACATAATTGAGGTTAATAAAATTGTTATGAGTTTATTTTTCAAATTTAATACGCTTACAGTAATGAATGATTACTAGATAACACGTCGAATTTGTTTTGTAAAATATTGTGCAGTGTTCATAACAAGTACCTATCTGGGTAGGGTAACTGATACCAATATTAATACCCCGCCCACAATGATTGGCAATTTGGTCATTTATTCACGTAACATCACGCCTATTAACATACATATTTAATTTCGCTCTGTCTAAGACTGCCAATGATACACAAAGTTAAAATGCCAATTAATACGCCCAGGTGCTAATAACTGTCCAATTTCACATCAATAAATTTAATTACATTCCTAAGTTGATAAGGTGTCTATTTTTAACTAATTTTGGCGTAGATGAATGAATAAACAGGTCCCTCTTAAGCTTTACAACATATATCAATAATCAGGTATTAAAAAAGGAAAACTTATCCTATACATTTTATTGGATTTTGGTAACTGATAACTACATATAAAACTGGTCTGTGTTGGTCTCAGATCTCACTCGGATTCTTATGAGGGTACTATAAATTAATATAACTTCATTTTTAAATATATTTTATTTATTACAATTTAACTGGTGAGTTTTAAAAAAGTGCAAATAACTGTTCATATTGTGTGTGGTAAAGGAAACCTACACTTAATACGAGTAATTATTTCATCTGTTCTTCAAAAAGTTTTGCATATTTATTGACACTACAATATAGGTATAATATTTAACTACATTCAACTGTCAGTAAACGACGACGAGCGAAGTTCATCATGCCGTGGAGCCGTCCTCTTAGACCGCATCCACTCTAGAATTCCGCTGAATAACGACTACATCAAATAACGCATGGAATGTGAATAGTATATTTTGCGTAATAAACCACACCGCAGCGAACATGTAACAAAAGTACGGTTCAGGAAACCGCGTGCGAATGAACTCTAGACACTACGTATGTCGCACCGATGTAGTCGTCGCCTAATTCTAAATTACCGTCTAATAATACCAAACATTCATAAGCTTAGTTTCATAGTTTACTACGAGTGTTCGTTTCCACTATCTATCATACATAAATTTACTCTACGCACGATTATTACCGAAAACTTCGGGAGCGCGCATGCAATCCACCGATATTTACGAAAAAAGAAAATAAATATCAACAATTTTTACACTTTACATATAAATATAGTTTGGGACGGTTAGGAATAAATTTTTAAATGAGAATACTTATTTAGGCCTACATATTAGGTATTCGCATTCGAACCTTTATAGTTCCAATCAAATACATATAGAAAAACAAGCTGACGGAATCAAAACGATGAGTATCGAAGTCTACAACATAATACATGTACTGCACTAAATTAATTTAATCTTGTTGAACGACGGCCGTGACGTCACGCGATGAGACGCCGAGCGCTGCCGCACCTGCAACAAGGCCGGCGAGATAGGAAGCGACTCAAATAAAATCGTATATCAGGCGTATACTAAAAGTATTGAAAAATAACTTTTACTATAACTACTATAGTTCTATAAACCAATATACACACAGGTTCATAAATATTAGGCATCCCGTGAAGTGCTCATTACCGCCAAATCTGTATTGCTGATTGTTTTATTGTTTAAAGGGAACAGTTTGTGGTTACTTCCAGTGTTATTTAACAAAGGAAATGCCGCACCTGACGGTGGTAACTGTCTTGCAGTCCAATAAACAATAAATACATTTTTTATGCATTCAGGTCTAGTCTCACGTTGATACTTGCGGCTACAACGTAACGTGCCAAAAATTTTGACTCTACGTGAACAAGGCAATGGCTAAGTTCAGATAGCAGCCAGTGTGGAGTATGCGGAAAGCGCGGTGTAAAATATAATAAAACCATTTAAGAATGGGTAAGTCCTGGGTTCAAATCCTGGGTCGAGTACTATTGGATTTTTCTAATTTAGAATTTCTAGTAGCGACTCGGATCCGTGCCCGGTGTATGGCAATAAGCTCACCACCAATTCCATGGGACGTAAACGTAACTGGTAAAACGTGGGAATATACTACACTCCTCTGCCTACCTCTTCGGGGATTACAGGCGTGATGTTACGTTGATACGTTTAAGAATGCATGCAGCCATGAGAATAAATTCCGAAAAGGCGGAAACCGTAAAACCTGAGGACCGATTTTTGGCTAGACTCTATGAAAAATCGATTCCAATCATCTTATGACTTGGCTGTAGTCTATGAGGCATCAGGAAAAACAATATATACGGTTACTGTGAGAAGAAGACTTCTGTAAGTTGGTCTTAAAGTATGTAAAGCTCAAAAGAAACCTCTTTTCTCGAAAAAAATCGTAAAGATCGCTTAGAGTGGGCCAAAAAATACATATATTATACCGAGACAGACTGGACAAATATTTCGTGGTATGACGAAAACAATTTTGAAGTATGTATTATTGACTACTTTTCTATTCGATATATGCTACATACTTGTAAATTTGTCCTGTATGTTATCCATACGTGGCATGTAAAATTATATATATCTTATTTTATCTAATTTCCAGGTTTTTTGACTCCGCCTGCGCACTATGTGAAGCGTCATATTAGCGAGGCCATAATACAAAGTGCGTAGTGCCTGCGGTGAAGCATAGCAGCGGCAGCGTTATGATTTGGGGATGCATTGCTGCTGAGAGGATGTGGCAAATGTTCGTTTGTGAACGGCGAATGAACAGTGCGAAGTATATAAACGTACTGAATAATGTCTTGGCGCCTTTGCTTTTGGAAGTGTTTCAAGACACCAACAAGGACAAAGTCAAATTCCAGCAGGACAACGCGCCTTGCCGTAATCAGACGCTACAATGCAGTGGCTTCACGAAAATAGAGTTGATGTCTTAGATTGGCCAAGCCTATCACCCGATCTCAACCCCATCGAATATTTATGGAGTATGTTGAAGAAGAAGATGTAGCGACACAGTATAACGTCAAAACTGTCGATAAAAGAGGCTCTTTTCAATGAGCGAAAAAATATTTCTGAGGAAGAG
>DWJK01000755.1:0-19932 GCA_018248815.1 Croniades pieria auraria
ATGACTGTTTTAATTTTTTACACGCAACATTGTGATTTTTTTTTTAATTAAAAAGAATCATGCTACTCGTACATGAACTGTTCCAATAGTTCTTATGTTACGACAATAAAATAACATGCGGTCATATTTTATTAGTGAGAAACATTACATAATTTGTTGGCCCTGAAATGTATAGTTACATAGATTTAAGGAATTCAGTATATGTTTGCAATGTCCAGTAAAACCCGCTATTTAATAAAAAAAAATATCGTCCAATAAAAATATACCGAATCTAAGTACTGTAATAGAATTGTGATTAAAATTTAACGTAATGATTAATACAGTGACATTTGGAAACAAGGCTTTCATTTTCTATTAAACATTTCAGTCTTAAAAAACACAAGTGATTAATATTTTTTAAGCATTTCTTATGATTACAATAATTAATTGATTTGTAAATATATATTTTAAATTCTATAGAATAAATTAAAATTGATATTTTTGATATGTCCATGAAAGAAATTAATTGACATTGTTCTATAAATTACACTGGATATTTTTTTTAAATTATTTTTGATATATCGATTAACAATTTTATAATTGATATTATATTGTAAATAAAATTCAAGTACTCAGAATAAAAGGAAGACAAAAGTATTGCGAACTATAAATTAGAAACGTGAATAATTAAAATATTCAAAAATTAAAATACTGCAATATTTATTTTTCTATAATTAGTAGCTGAGAAACAGATAAAAATGGCACTGCGATAGTTGCGAAATTAAAGGTTACTTATTAAATATCTATATATTTTACAATAACAGTTTGTTAGAAACTAAATTTTAAAAGTTAATCCTTTATATACATTTTATTTTAAAATGTACCATTTAAAAGTCTATAAAAATAGTATACTAATGGTAAAAATGAAAAATACTAAATAATTGAAAATGGTAATTTAGCTATTCCCAAAAGTATTTAATTGGTGCTAATTTATCTAATAACTTACATTTTACTGAAATTTAACACAATACTTTTCTTCAATCAATTTTACCTATTTGGATTTTTTTATTGTTCATTTCTGGATGATTTATTCTATAAATACTATCATGAAGTAATATCTATGTAACGATATTGAAGTTATCATGTAGTCGTTTTTCACTGAGTAGTGCATAATCACTATTTAATACAATACTATAATTGAATGAGAAATATATTTTGAAAAACTAAAAATACTTCGGGACAAGATATTTTTTTGAAATTTTTTCTAAGGCGACACTTTTGATGCTAAATACATATATTTTAACGTGTTACATGCAAGGCTTTTAACAAATACACAAATAACTATTTAAAAATAATGTAACCATTAATTTACAGAGTAGTCATTTTTTTCATAACGCTAGTAGTTAATTGTTTAACCATATCATACAGATCGTGTTACGTAAAGCACGACACGTTTCATAGAGTAGTGAAGAGGAGCGACAATATTAATTTGTAATTACAGTTTAAAGTGAAATACACGCTAAGCATTAATTCATATAATATACTCGTATTATTAAATTTACAATAATTACATTTAAAAAGACCAGTCTCAGTTTGATAAGTATGAAATTGACTTTTTACAATAAAATTTCAAAGTATACATACATAGGCCTCAAATACGATGGGGTCTAAATACAATTTTAAATTTTATATCATGCTAATATGACAAAACATTAATTGACATTCAACGTATTGGTACATAAAAATAATTATAATTAAATTAAAGTAATAATTGATGTTGTCATAATTTTAACTAATATTAAACAACAATTATATGCGACCGAACACTCATTATGCATTAATGCGTACACTTTGCCAAATTATTACCGTAAAATTAGAAATATTAATGTAGATGGTTACTGAGGGTAATTAGACAATGGTACTGTGGCAATGCTCGAAAAGTAGATAAAAATTACTGAAAGTCAAAACGAATCAAATTTCCACGTCTAATTTTCTTAAACGTTCAGTTGTTTTTCAATTAACACACCTATTGCATCCTCAACCGAGTTATATATTATTTGCTTTAAATCGACCTCAAACATTTTAATTAAAATAATCGATATCTCGAAAGTATCAAACGATTCATTTCCATATATGAAAATGAAAGTATAAATACGGGTAGCTATAAAATGAAATGATACAACGTAGATAACATCTGAAAGGCGTGGAAATGATTCAATTGATTTAAATATTCTAATTTAGAGCTAACTTCGGTGCTTTCGCTTATTGAATGAAAGTATCACTATTGACACGCGATAGTTGCGATAAGAATCGCGTGCGAGAGAGGGCGATTTTAATGAACATGTTAAACGATTTGTTCTATGATAGTTGAAGGAATTTGATAGTTCACAATTGAGTGTATCTGATTATCATGTGATAAAAAATATCTCAAGAAAAATAATAAAAATGTAGTAAAATGGGAATCTAGTAACGTAATTTTGTAGTTGATGTATTAACGTCGTAGTAACCGGATGAGAATTTTTTTGGTGTGGTACCTTTTTGATGACAAAATAAGACAAATACAATGTAAACATACATAAATTTTGAGATACAGCTCTCTCTATTTTAATTTAATGTACAGCCGATAATACATTGGACGCACATAAATATGTTTAATTTGACAGTATCTTTAATTTGATATGAATTTGAAAGTTGGGATCACACCTTACCCGATTCTTAATGAAGATTAATACATAATTAATACACCACATATAAAGGTAACATAAATATAAATTTCTTAAAGATAAAAATATGCAGAATTAAAATAGGGATATAGAAATAAAATTAATTGATTAACGAGCACCTATAAAGAATTTAATTGTCTGTACTCGTGTCGTTACACGTTATATTCACTTACAGTACTGAAAACGAGTCCAAAACGTCCACAAGTACGTATGAAGACTTAAAACTAAATCAACAACACTGCCATAGCACTGAATAACACTTACGTTCACTGCCACTTACTGTTCGCGAAGTTTGAGTTTTTTGAAAAAAGAATTATATTACACGTGCGTCGCTAACGGCTGTTGGTGACCGCTACCTGAAAATAACGTCTGGTTATAAAATATTGCCTGATGCGAAGAAAAAAACCAAGCGAACCTTCGAATTATGGAGGCTTTTAACATTCTTATCAATTACGATTAACAGTTAACGATGTAATTGCGTAAATACTTGACGATAACGTCCGCATTATAAATTAAGCTTATTGTGACGTTCAATAAAAATATGGCAGCACCGAGCTGATAAGATACGATTATAATGTCACAAACATGGCTTTTAATGCGTGAATAAAAATTGTACAGCTAAATTAATTACAGGAATACATCCGGTGTAGGTTTTGGCTGGAATAAGTTTGATAGTTGTGGTTTTGATGGTGAATTTTGATAAGCGTGACTTTTGTGAATATAAATGGAAAAATAAAATTGGGTTCAGCAATAAAACAATTTATTTCAATTGTTAGACTTTAAAATATTGACCGGACAATACTTATTGTTACTAAAATATAACATCGTTCAACAAAAATAATTCGACAAAGAAATAAATCATGTATGCCAAAAATGTAATGAGCTTAGATAGGGAGTAACCCAAAGTGTCTGTTTACCTATTTTTTTAAAGATCTTACGCAAATCACGGTATGGGCTATGGATGATATGAAATGGCTGCAGAAATAACTGATGAAGCTACTGTAGTAAACAAATTCATTAATGTAAGTAAAAGGAAAATTTATTATAATGACGTAAGTGTTCGTGTCTTACCTTTCTTAGTGACGGTGGCGTTAGTTAATGTTCTTGTTGTTGGTGCGAGAATATAATGAGCACTTGGAGATTGTGGAGTCGCGGATGACGTGGCTACACCAGTCTGAAAACGGCCTGTATGTTAGATAATTTACTGATAATAAAATTAATGTCACTATCAACAAATTGGTATGGAAAATATGAATTATAAGACTATTTAAATTAGACGTGAAGTTAAAATATAAACAAAGTGAATATTAAAATCGAGGGGTTATCATAAAGCAATATCGATAAAGCGCAAAAACCATCGAGAATACAACGTCTTAAGACATCTGAATTTTCATGAAAAGCAGCTTATCCTTTAGAGAACACAAGGTTCTCGGCTTGTTATGACCAAATTAAAGGGAACATATGATGTTATTGGATATCATTGAACTGCTGTGCACATGAATACCTTGTAGTATCAGCTACCATGACAAAGCATGAAACTCATATAGATGTTTAACAATTGTTACTAAAGATACAGGATTCAGCCTACTACTACACAGAAACCTTTATTTATGGAAAACCTGTGCGGAAAATATACGAATATTTTTAATGAAGGCACTCACAGTACTTGGTCCGATTACTTGTAGGTCAAAATATCTATAACATTTTGAGAAAATTGGCACAAGTCCTTTCGAATCCTAAATTAGTCTGAGCCTCGTATAAATACCTTAATAGAAAAAACTTACTGACATGAATTTTTAAATACTTATATAGATAATTCGAACACAGCATATAATTGTGATCGCTAGACAAGACAATAAGAAGATTTGGGTGGGAATCGAACCCAAAACGTTAAGCATAATGGTCTACATACAGTACACACCATACACTCATATTCAAGTAATGCCTCAATATTAGGAAAGTAACATTAATAAATTGAGTTCCCTTAGAATTTCCATTAACTATTATGAGACAACGTTCCAAGCGCAGACGTGAGATATAAATAGAATGAACGAGCTTATTCAGGCGTATGTTATTGATATTAATGTTGGTTTCCTTCAGGCGTACATATGTGCTCTTATTGCCAATGGAAATGACATCACTGAAAATGAATTAGCTAAAGTTACACCAAATGACGAATATAAAAACGTTGCTACAGATTTGATTAGCACAGCAATTTCACATAAACGGCATACTGTTTCAGCGCTAACACTAGAAGTGTAAAATTTGCCTAAAACATTGTTTAATACTAGTATCTACTCAAACTAACAAATTATAAGGATTTAAAACCAATTTTTGATGTTAATTCTAATTACAGTGTTCTACGAAACTAAATATATCACAAATATAAAGTAGTGCTTACCGCAGGCTGTGTGCTGTCAGTTGACATCGTAGAATTCGTTATAGGACTTGTTGCGCACTGGGGCGACGCGAGGCTTGTTGGCGATGTTATGGAGTGCGATGATGTGCCTGTTAGGTATTGTAATGTCTTTAGCTCTCAGTACAGTATCATTAATGAAACCGCAGGAAACGAATGTAATTAACTAATGAAAATTATGGTAGAAGTAGCTACAGTTCAACGCTCGTAACAGTATTTATTGGTAGTTCATAAAGGTGTTTTCATCAGTAATTAGTACGTCATTAACATTTATTAATGCTTCAAGAACACGAAAAAAGTTAAACTCTTAGTAGTCACAAGTAATAATTTAAATGGATTATTGAATTGTATTAATGATGTAATTGAATTTTTTACAAACTATGATGTAATTTATATTATGATGACGTTAGCATAAAATTTTTAAAGTTTGTAAGTACTTAGCCAATTGTAACATAAGTGTAACATTAAAAGGGAACTTATCTATATCAATAACAATTTTGTGAAAAAAAAAAAATGTTTTGTAGATATTAAAGTCAAGAATTTGAATTATGTAATTATTAAGAACTTACCAGACGGTAAAACCACAGAACTTCGAACAGAAGAATATGGTGGAGGTGCTGGTGTTGAAGCTGGCTTAGCAGTGTTAACAGTCGGAAACCCTAGACCGCCACCACTCCTTAAGTGCGGGTTTCCATACGTTGCTGCGTAACGAACGTCTACACCGTGTAGAATGCCACCGTTGGGAACTCTATTACCTACGAACATAAATAGTTATAAGCGTCGGATTCTGGGATTTTAATCCCTGTTTTATGCTCCATTGGTAATTATAGAATATTCCGTTCTTGGGAAGAGATAATGTTTGATCATGACATTTCTTTGCGCATTGATTGATTGTCCACTTAATATCGAAATTACTCTGTAAACTGTATACTACAAAATCTTCAATAAATTTTAAAATAAGTTTAGTGAGCTATCTATAACCAACGGGTACCGACCGACACGACATTGTGCCAGAACTTACTATTTTAGTTTATTTACATTCAATTAAATCAGGATAATTGGCTTTGTTCATTGACTAATATCCATTTGGCTAGCTTTTCGTTAAATTTTTCCGTCAATAATATTGAAGAATAATTATATTTACTAAAAATTTAACCAAATTATATGAAAAAAAATATAGTACCTTTACCTTATTTGGTATATTAAAAAAATTGTTCTGCCTTGACATAACAACAGTGACAAAATGTGATTTTTCTTAGCTATCTACTCATATACGTCGATGCCATGACTGATGAAATTTTTGATTTTACAGTTAAAATTTACAATACTCGTATATGCTACTAATTATTCTATTCATATTAAAATCTAATTTCAGTTACAACAGAAACAATATGTTCGAGCAGCATAATCAACTCTACCTGTATACAAAATTCCGCATTACCAGTGTTACTTTGAGCACACAAGACCTTCCTAAGTAAACCAGCACAACATTTCTTAACTCGTGCTGTTTACCTTTCAATTCAATACCCTTCATAAATACCGACAAAGCAAACAAAAGCTTCTCTTTCCCGGTTTCAGCATTACAAGCCAACAAAGAAACGGTATATGTTATTTATCAAGTTTCTAATTTACTAACAGACAAGTTCTACTAAGTTATTCAACGTAACTCCCTCGCTGCTTGCATTTGTAAGGGAGCTGTTGTGGCACCACAATTGTGTTGTGGAAAAATCCCATAGTAATATTGTACTAACGACATATAAGAGGAAATAGTAACGAAGTTTACAAGAGAAATGTGTCCAAAGACCACTCTGTAGACGTAAGCGTCTTAAATGTTTCAGTTAAAATCCGCCTTAGAACGGTTACCAGAAAATAATAGAATAATAGTAGCAATAATAGTAGTAACCTACAATTTTTGAGTACGCCATGCCGAGTAGATTCAGCTCGTAAGTATTTTAAGCTTTCCAAAATTATGTATCATTTATATGTTTGCATTGATATGTTTCTACTGTAGATTAACAATTAAAAATTTATATGAACAATAACTTTGAAGGTTAAACTTAACATCACGCTTACAATCCCCGAAGGGGTAGACAGAGGAGTGTACTACACTCCCACGATTCCTAAGTTCTATGGAATAGATGGTGAGCCTATTGCCATATACCGGGCATAATTCGAGTCTCCAAGTCACTACTAGAAATTCTAAATTAGAAAAGTCCAATAGCACCCGACCCGGCATTTGAACCCAGGACCTCCCGATAGGCAGTGGCGCTTGCAACCACTCGACCAACGAGGAAACTTTGAAGGTTGAAAAAAAAATCTGCGTTGTTGGTGAGAAAATAGACCTACTGAATACAATCATGTATAATAACATAAAGTCAAAAATACACGTTTATAGAACGATAGCGTTTAAAACTAAAACTTTCTTTTGTAACATTTAAAATTTACTGATCTAAGAATAAACTAGCGTTATAAATTAAGAACGCCTTTCATGTCTGAAACAGCGAAGCATTCTCCAATTTACCAACCTTCAGGTACTCCTAAGTTATTCAAAGCATTGCTACTGCCCTGTCGCTTAGCGGTCCGCTGTAAAGAATTGTTCTGGGAACCATTGGCCGGATTGTATTGTACTGTGGACGGTGTGTCTACGCTTCTCGGTAGACTGCCGTTTATAGACCTAGAACACAGTGAGACTTTAACAATTTATTTCATTTACAGGCTACTGCTGTTTTCTTTTAAGTTCTTTCACACAAAAATGGCAACTATATTGGGTTAGTACTGTTTTATTACACTAGTTCAAAATATATATAATGATATCCTAGACTCTAATGCGAAATCTAGTTGAAGGCAATTCGATTAAAGTACATTCAATGTATGTAGAATGTTAAACAAAGTAATAATTTAAAAAAAATGGGTGGACTTGAAGTCTAAATTCCTTTAAATAATAATGACATTTTTGTAAACTTAAGATAATAGTACTTTATAACGCAATAAATTCTGCAAGACGTAAATAATGAAGAAACATTTAAAAAGCAAAGACGACATAAAACATTTAAAGATAATAGAACATGTTTTAAAATCAAAATAATGTCAACGTATAATGAATTAAAAAGCGTAGAACTATGTCACCACAACGACAAATTGCAGGCAAAAGTAATTCCAAAAATTGAACTTACCTATTCGGTGTTAGCTTGTCACCACCCATTGTGGGTGACTGCACCCTTAAAGACCCTGGGGTATAATCATGCCCATAATGAACGTATGTCTGGTATCCATTGTTGAAACCGTTAACCTAGGGATATACAAGAAGAGTTTTATTCTCAGGGTGTATTAAAGCATTAAATAAATAATGAGATCGTCACATTATTTATTTAACTGGCATATAATCGTCACAAAATAAAAAAACTGTTAAAGTAACATACGTTTAATAGAAAATTAGTAACTTAGGAATGTTTTATAGTCGCTGAAGCAATGAATGCAATAGATAAAATAAAAAGGGATATAAACATTAACATTTAAAAAATCTAGTATCTCATTATTGTTAATAGCTATACTACAAAAGGAACAATTTAAAAAAATATACGATGGAAAAAGGCGACAAGCTTAACGATGGCTGTGAAATAGAGGAATTGGTAAAAAAAATACCTTATAACAATCTGAATAAGCAGGATCCGTGTAATCATTGCTGTACCGATATCCTTGATAGGAGTTACTTTGGTTTATTGAGGATAGCGGTACAGATCCCGCTAACGGTATTCCACTTCCTAACTTAGCATTAGAACATAAAGTACTATCTGAACCTGTATTTGAATAATCCTAGAAAGAACAACAAAAAATTGTGTTTAATGCAAATAAATAAGCAATCAATGGTGTAGAAGGCTAGAGAACATTAGGTAAATATTTATGACAAGTTTAATTGATTACCGCCAAAGCTTTAACATTTCATTGGATACGAGAAACATCGATTAATTTCAATTAACAGTTGAAAGGAAGACGCCGAGCTGTAGAGGCTATTGTAATTAGAAATCAGTAATACAGTTTGTAAACGAAACTTTAAGGCTTTAATCAAATATCTATATTCAAATACAAATACTGAAGTAGGAAAGCAATCCCTAATTTACTGGAAGCCTGTTAAAGTATCCACGAGTCGATCAATAATGTAATAAAATAGAAACGCCCTATTATTAAAAAAACTCTGACAATGCTAACAATGGTTAACGTGATGAAAAGTGCTTTTTACAATTTGCTTAAATGGCTCATGAAAATATAAGGCGTAACTTGAAATGTACAAATAATTTATGATGTTTTTTGTTTAATTTTATGTTAAACAGATTTCCGTTCTGTTCTTTTGTTGTAGTTTGAACAAAGGCAGACTTTAATACTTGTCATACAAAAGGTTTTTATATAAATATGTTAGACTAGCGTTTAGGGTACACCCTGAAATATGGACGTTAGAAGAAATTGACTCCGCTTTGCAGTAAACAGACACAACTATGTTTTGGATGTGTTGAAGTTGAACCTTTTAGCTTCACCCCATTTGGAGACACTCTCGAGAATTTACTACACACTCTGCTAAGGCCTCTTGATTAGACTAGATGATATCTTTACTAGCCAGTGCAGTGGAAAGGTCCATAACCGTGCTGTAATCAGTGCATCTAATGATTCCTGGTTCAAGGAGATCATTAATGTGTAGCAAAAAGAATATTGAGGAAACAACAAATCTCTGAGGAACTCCCGAGCAATAGCTTAATAATATATATTATTTATATATAAATCAGGTAGGTATTTAAACATTTAACAGAATGACTATCTAGTAGCCTCATTTAGCATTCGAATAAGTCATAATATATATCCAACATCATTCGAATAGGGCGCGAATATATTCAAGAATATAATTCAATTGCAGATAATGTAAGACCCAAAGTTTCTGTGACTTGTTAAAAGTATGCTATAATTAAAAAAGTTTTTTGCAGTCTCGTTTTCATTCCTGGCAACCCTACGAAACCATGATGTAAATCGATAATTGTTTTGGAATGTTTGCCCGCATTGCTACGCTTGGTTTGATGTAGATGTAACGGAATAATCCTTAAAATGGTTTTCTTTAAACATAGGTAGTATTTGCCTTATCACTATTGACTTCCTGACTTAGAATGTAAAGCAAAATTAATTATCACAGTTAATTAGTTACCAATTAGATGTCACAAAAGTGCTAAATGCAGCACTCGTAGACAACACGCAAAAACAAAGTAAAATGTATTTCGAATAAAATGTAAGTTGATTCATGAAAAAAGACAAAAGCAGGCTAAATGTAAGAAAGAAAATAACAAAGCCCATTCTATTACCATAACTGATTAAACGTTACGATAAAATGTAGCCCAGCGTAATCCATATCTTAAACGTTGGAACTAAACTGGGAAAAATGACAGTAAACAGAAAGGCTAAAACGATTCTAAATTGAATTTCCATTGGCGAGAAGTGGAACTGAAAAGAAATTTCCACGCTTGCTGGCAAACATGGATTTCCAGATAGTTCTAACGCTAATATAATACTTACGATTTCACAACTCCCATTTGCTTGTCGCAGCTCCAATTTCAAATCGCTGATGTTTGAATTTCTATCGTTCTCTTTGAACAATTCTTCTGCTGTAACGGTAACATCTGGTTTCTCGGTAACTTGAGCCTGTTTGTTTTTCCTTTGCTTTCTCTGACACAGTATTACTAGCATTATCAGGGCGGCCACCATAATTGTCCCCGATGTCACACCGAATAGTATCAACAGCAAGGGGAACGTTTCTAAAAATAAACATTATTTCTCTTATTCATGTTATTTCTAATAAAACTGGTAATTAGTGAGCCAAAAATAAAATTTGTTTTCGAATGGAATGAAATGACAAAATTTTTTTAGGTACGAAAGAAACTACAGTTCATTTTATTTCTTAAAATAAATTCTGTTTAACGAGTTGGGATCTGATACAGTGTCTGTCAAAAGCAAAATTTTATAACCTATAGACATTTTAAACACTGAAAAAGACTACTACTCTTTGGAAATTCCACATCCTACCTACGAGTAGGCAGTAAGAGTAGACAAAAATCCGTGATTTTCACCGGAAATAAATTTAGACTTAACAGAATTTATTTCGCAGGAAAAACTCCTCTCTCAAGTACACATAACCAATAATGTATCTATGAAACTACTTGTGATACCCGCAGCGCGCGTAAAGTTACAACGGCGATAACTTTACGATAATGCGCGGTCGTTTCAGCGACAAGGGCACGGCGCCGCGCTGATGGGCCCCGCGACGCTTGCCAGCTATCGCCCGAGATGTATGGCTTTTATAATCTTATACGGAATTATAGAGAAGATAGCTTATTCAACGCAGCAAAATATTTTACCAACGGTTGGAGATAGATAATTAACCGAATAATTACATCCGGAAATTTGACATTTAATCCGTTTGGGATACGTCTTGGAAATTTAATATTTATTCTCACCGCTAAAATTTTCGAAATATAAATTTGGAAATCGGAAACTCGAAATAATTTTGGCTACATATTTGAAATGTATCGTAATTATGATTTTAAAGCAGAAATACTTGGCCAAAGATGTAAGCATAGAGTAAAAACTTGTAATAACTGAAACTTTGCAAATTTATATTTTTATTTCTTAATGCTTTTCACGTTATTCGTAATTATTCATTTAACGACCGGTTTGAAAAATTTCTGATCTTGCTGGTGTTATGTGAAAAAGGCCAGTCTTTAATTTTGGGTTGGTTAAAGCGTAAATTATATGCTCATACTCGCATATATTTGCATTCATGTTTGAAGTTAGTGTATGCGCCATTGTGTGTGTGTCCATGGTACTTGTGTCGCATGTAAATATCATATTATTATTAATAAATTAATATTACTATTACAATTATAAATTAAGTATTAATATAATTAACATAAAAATGCGTAAACATATTGATCTAATAATATAATTACGCCAAGAATTAGTTACATTTATACCGAACATTAAAATGTCTTTTTTCTCTCTTGTTTATGATAAAATTCGAACTTAACAAAACACCGCTTGTAACTCAAATTTGTTTAACATTTTACAACTCAACTTACAAGTGGAAAACTTCGGAAAGATAAAACAAATGCTATTTAAATACCCAAGGAAGGGGACGTTAAATAAAATTCCGGAAAGTTCTCCCGCGGGTAATAAATAAACGTGACGCAAAACCTGAAGTTTCAAATTTAAAAATGGATTTAGACTCCAAGTCTACATCTAAGTCGGACTGGAAAATGAAATGGCATCTGAATTGCGTTTTGACTTGTGTTGTATGACAGATGCGAAATTAAATAAATAGGTAATGTATTGTTCTGTGATTAACGTAGAAGAACCGTTGTAGATCGCTAGGAATAGAAATATTTGGCACTCGGTGCGCTCTGCCTACCCCGTAAGGGACCTGGTGCAATGATATAATAATAATGGTAATTAAAGTTTTAATAAGGATGTCAGGTTTCATAGAAGAATATGAACATACATACATACAAACCAAATTAAATTTATAATTTATACATACATACATACAACATACAAACCGAACCGAACCGAACATACATGCATACAAACCGAACAATTAAATTTATAATTTAACTAGATTTGCTTAGCTTGGAACCGAACCAGTCGAATCGGTTTTCAATTGTTATAAATCATATTTTAAAAAGACCATTTTTATGGCAATGAAAAACGGAACAAGATGAATTCAGAACATAAAATTGGTAATCATTTATATTTTGCACAATTAGCTTAATATACATTTTATTTATAATTATGATTAATATACATTTTATTTATTTAATATACATTTTATTTATAATTATGCTTAATATACATTTTATATTTATGCGCTAAATCGCAGACGTACCTATGTGAAGTTTTGTTAACTCAATAATCGTTACATGTTTGCCAACGTAATAAAATTGAACTTTTTTAATAAGCGTCGAACTTCAGCGTTCGGGTACAAAACTAACAGAAACAAATGTAATCACCAAAATTTTCTGATTCCAGAACGAACATTGAACTTTTGGAATCATATTGCCTGTTGACTTCCGGTTGTGGTAGTAGAAACACGAGTTATATTCACATTTGGGTTTAAGGATTTTTTGTGCAGCGAAATTATGAGATTCTATCAGACACAATCCACAGTACTCCACCCACAGTAAGAAATACCACCATCCAAGTACCTCCATACGCAGCAAGAAGAACCATCATCCAAGTATATCCATCCAAGTATATCTATCCATAGCAAGGTTTATTCGGAGGTACATTCTTGCAGAAAAGTGATTAAAGTAAGTACTTACTATTGGGCCGCAGAACAATTTCCAGCGTATCAGTACCGTAGTCGTTTGATACATTGCATTTATAAACACCGAAATGTCTGGACTGACTCTCACGAATGATAAGCGACGAGTTCACTATGCCACCTGGCTGTAGATCTTCTAGAAATGCGTAGTCCTGTTAACAAATTATTATATTTACATATGTGATCACGACTGTCCCTAATATGGTTAGGTTAACCAAAGATTTTTCTGGCTACGACTCAAATATACTTCTTTACCATAATTTTGTCTATTAAATGTACTTTTGATTTAAATTACGTCATTAATAATTAATGAGGTTATTATCATTGTTACTTGATACATATTATACCTCACGTTTATGCAGTCTAAGTATAAATATTGGTATCCGATTTGAACAAACAATTAATATTTTTATTGAAATCAGTTTATACCAAGATATACTTACAGGATCATTTTAATTCCTTTCTAACTTGCTTTGAGAGAACATATGTTTGCTTGGAAGTTACACAGTAAGTGGATAGTATCGATACTATAATATGAATACAATGACATAACCGATAAAGAATACGAATAAATAAAATGCAAAGCATACCTGATCATGAATACCGTCAATCTCCTTTCCCTCGAAAGTCCAAGAAATCGAGTCTATTCTCGGAACTGAGAAAGCCGCGCATTCTATGTTCACCGTATCGCCTTGTGAACCGAACTGTGTGTGATTCGATACAATCTTGGGCGGTCCTGAGAAACAAACAACATAACAGATATTCATATCAATATATCAGTGTTCGTAAAATGTAGGCTCTTAATGTTACCGTTTAAGCAATTGATATGAAATTAATTTAATTAAAATTACACATCACATAATTACAGTATTAAACAGAAGACGCAATAACAAATACATATTCACGTTTATATTCCCCGAAGGTGTAGACAGAGGAGTGTAGTAGTCTCTAACGATTCTACTGTTATATTCTACTATGGGATTGTGGGTAAGTCTATTTCTACATGGCGGGCACAAATCCCGATTGCGAGCTATTACTACGAGTTCTAAATTTAAAAAAAACCGATAGTGTCCGACTCCGGGATCGAACATAGGCCCTCTCGATCAGCAATCGCGAAGCAACCAATCAAGCAACGAAGCAGTTAATAACAGATGTATTATAACACGAAAATGTGTATAAATAAAATAAAATATGTATAGTCTTATCTCTAAGATCGTTTGACCTTGACTTTAAATCACAACTTGACTTTAGATCAAAGTTAAACCTCGGCCAACCTTATTATGTATTTCGATAATAAGAGCATCATATGTATTGTTTAATATGTATAATATCTATGTGTCAAAATCACTATACAATTAACGACTGCTTTTATAAATTTAAAAATTGATTTAATTAACGAATATCAAAATATAATACGTATTACCACTTTAGTTCGTCACAGTACTTCTGTCACTAACAGGATTAAGTGCAGTCGCGTCGAAAATTAATAAGGAATAGAAATTCGAATAGCAATTTCCAATTTAAATTAAAATGCCACTTAATTTCATTAATAGCGTATCAACAATGAACTTTGTACATCAGATCAATTAATTTTTAATTGATATTACGTATAATAAAATTAAAATTAATTATAACCGCGTCCATTTTATACAAATTGAATTAAATTAAGCACAGTATATATAGACCGTAGACGTAAAGAACATTTTATTGGATTGATTAATTTGGGTAGTTTAACATAGTAGAATTTTAATCAAGTGAACTATAGACACATTAGATAATTAAAAAGTCTTATATTTTAACACTATTTTACTACTATTATTATACAACATTTTAGTTGGTCGAGTGGTTGCAAGCGCGACTGCCGATCGAGGGTTCGTGGGTTCAATTCCCGTGACCGGATATGGGGATTTTCTAAGTTGAACTTCCTAGCAATATCTCGGAGTCTGGATTTGGGTCCGGTACATGGCTACAGGCCCACTATTTATCCTATGGCGAGACGTAAACGTAACTGGCGAAAAGTGGGACCATTCTATGTATATTCTTCTGTCTACCTCTTCGGAGATTACAAGCGGGATATTACATACAATTTTAGATATTATCCATTGTCATATGAATAAAGCATATATTTGCATATTGTCTTTGATAATATTAATTATATTTTGTTATATGTACCCAATTAGACTTATTATACTTCAGTAAATAGTTTTTACTGGTGCAAAAGAGAGAGACGTTTACTGAGATGATAGTACTGCCGTTTTCATGTTTGCTTGTTTTGTGACATAGTAAGAATACGCCAAAAAATATTGGTTTTAGACTGTATACGTTTTTTTTTAATTTCAGAACTAATCGGTATATCTCTCTGTACCTTTAAACGAGCAATTCTTGTATATATGTATGTATATAATCGGAATCTCGGAAACGGCTAAAACGATTTTCTTAAAATTTAGTATGCAGGGGGTTTCGGGAGCGATAAATCGATCTAGCTAGATGTCATTTTTAGAAAATGCGTTTTATCCACATTTTCAGGCTATTAAAAACTTTACTGCCACAGCAACGCTAAAACTACTTCAATAGATGGCGTTGTTAAACTACGCCAATTGTAAGCCAATGAGTGTTTGGTTTGAGGTTAGACCAAGAAAATCAATTGTTAACTTACATTATTGACAAAATATGTGTCTTTTTAACTCACGTGTTCACTTAAAAATGCCCAAAAGATCTTTGAAAAAAGACGCATATGAAATATAATATAATTGGTGTATTAATAACCAAACATAAAAATACCAAGCAAAGCTCGGTCATCCGGGTACTTTATACACTTGTACTGGACACCAATAAAATACAAAACGTGAAAGATATCCAACGAATATAAGGATAGGCTATTTCTACATACTTCATGAATAACAACATATTCTATTGATGTGAAGAGACGACAAGACTGGTCGTAGCCCATAGACTATGGCGCGTATGTTCAAACTTCTCAGTATTTTCAGTGTGAGCAAATGTTAAGGGAAGTTTTAAAGCCTTTCTAAGCTAACCTTTTCTTTAAAAGCCTTTTAACTTTTAACCTTTTCAGTTTTAAATGCCAGACACGGTAATTGACAGCACATATGGAGGTAGCTACTTAATACAAATATTGTAGACTAGTTGGTCCTTCTGCAGTTGTAGTCGTTAGTGGATAAGTGAGGAGAGAAAGGTTTTGTGTGATGAGCAGGAATGGTCGTACCATGTCCAGGTGTAAATTTTTCTTTACACATGTATTGACATACACATACAAATTCATGGCGCCGCACCTCTACAAAAGTGCGCTTCAAATTTAAATACCACTTGCTAATGGTGAAGGAAAACATCGTATGGAAACCTGCACATCTTAGAATTCATAAAAAAAAATAATTCTAAGGTGTGTGAAGTCTGCCAACTCGCACTTGGCCCGCGTGGCAGACTTAACCTTCTCTTTATGAGAAGAGACCCGTATTCCAACAGTGGAATGACAAATGGGTCGATTATTATTATTATTGTATACATATAAATACTAGTATATTCGCATTTTGGTAACCCAAGTGTAGTTACCAGATGAAACAAATGACTACATTCCATACTTTATTGTTTTTCTTATAAAGTGACCGTTTGGTCACATTTCATAATTTACGTGGATATCCTTCGGATCTTCATATATGTCCTCTGCACTTTTAGAAACGTAACACGACTACCAGAATCCTGCTGTATAGCAGCAGAAATTATCTGTCAAATAACACAAGGCTAGCTCAGTTTCGTTTTAAAATTCAACGGGGTAATGTTGCCAGTGTTTTGGGAACCATACTTAACTAGGACATTTTTTTATGTAGTTTCTATTTCATAAAAAAGTTTTCTTTTTTTTAATATCATCAAAATATCTATTATTAATATTAATATTCACTATGTGTAAAACTACAGAACGACTCGGGCAAGTTCAACTGAGCTTGCAATACAATTCCCAGAGTTCTAAGTAGCTGAAGTTCAGTTAGGCTCTAATGACCTAGATCCAAAACTGTTTATATGCTAGATGTGTTAACTGATAAGGGTGTGGGCGAACAGCGGACATATCTGCACCATTAGATCTAGGCTTAAGTTTAAACGGTTCACGGTACGTTCCGTTTTAATTACGACAGCAGCATACACTTGCTAATCATTTTGTTTTAACCTTTCTCGATTTAGTAAGGTTTTTTTTAATATTTACATATATATTAATATTCATCACCGAACAGTGTTTAGGTTTTTTAAGTGATTAGTTTAAATTTATAAATGGACAATAGAAACTCCCCAATATGTTACATTCGTGGTAATTTTTTACAGGTATCTCACGATTGGGCACGGTTATCCGAAAATAGTCGACAGTGGAATTTTTATGTCCAGCAATATCAATGGAATGGAACAGTAGGTTGTCTTCAGGTGGTTTTCTAACAAAACATTAATACATATGCCAAGCTAACGTCTTTTACAAAATTAGAAAATTTCAAATAAGTTTTGAAAAAAATGTGAATTTTGTTTCAAAAAACGTGAAATGTTAAAAAAAAAAATATTTTTTTTGGTGTTTGGAGAATTGTAAACGATGATTATTTTAATACAATTATTAATATTACAAACCAATTTTCATATACAACATAGGTACTGAATATATTTAAATCCTTCTTCATTGTGGAAAATAGGTTAATACATTGATGACAAAGTTTTAACGCGTTCTGTATAACTTACTTACTCAGATGTATAACAGTTACAAATATTATATTAAATACAAAATAAATTAAACATAAATATTCAATGAAAATTATTACATACATATCTTCACGCCAAGTCCCTTACCAGGTAGGCACAGAGCACAGAGTGCCAAATATTCCTATCCTTGCACACCTGCCGTGCTTGTTTCACTTTCATCAATGACAATTCAATTACTTGATAAGACTAAATATACATGTATAAGATATCCGAAAGTTGGTTTGTATATTCTGTGCTATTCCAAAACTGAATTAAACGATATCTAGGCATTATAAAACTGTCATAATTTTACCTTTTATGAAAATCGACGCTTCCGCCTGTATTTCAGGGTAGCCATCTATGCTGGCCTTGCAGAGGTATCGACCAGCTGTGTGTGTATCCACCGTCAGCGTCAAGTTTGCCGTTTTTCCGACCTTCTGTTGAAAATAATATATTATATAAACAAAGAATATAAACGTAACAACGTAACATCACGCCTGTAATCCCCGAAGGAGTAGGTAGAGGAGTGTAGTACATTCCCACGTTTCACCAGTTACGTTTAACTCCTATCGAATAGGTGGTGAGCCTATTGCTATATACCGGGCACAAATCCATGCTCCGAGTTACTACTAGAAAAATCCAATAGCACCAGAACCGGGACTTGAACGCAGGACCTCCCGTTCGGCAGTCGCGCTTACAACCACTCGACCAACGAGGCAGTCAATATATAGACAAAAAATATAAATGAAATAGAATGACTTATTTTACAAATTGCCAATAACATTTCTAATATTTGCTATATATTTTACGATCTACCCTCATTGCAGAAGATGCGGATAAAACCTAACGTCATTTCTAAAGATTCTAAGGATCGCACTCTCAAAAGAGGTGGGGCTAGTGGAGATTGAGAAAGGTTTATTGCTACCGATCATACCAGTCATGCTGTGGAAGTCATCCAAATTTACCATCAAATCTTATGGAAGCCAGTGCCTTGCATCTCCACCTATACAGTGTGAAGCACCATGGTGAAATACACTTAAGGCATCTCTTTATTGCGGGTAGGTACACACCCAGTAATAGAAGACATACAATGCAGACTAATCAAGTCGAAACCCTTTTGGCCATTCAAGTCATCAAAATCATTTGCTTACGACAGCCATAAACCATACGACACCATTAAATCATATGAACCCCATTAACATCCAAAACAATAACAAACAGTCCCATAAAAGCACAATGTACCCCAAATGACAAAAGATAATGGCTTATCACTGACATTTACGTAACGATTAATTTGCCCTTTATTTAAGTATCACCATCTCGTTCTTATATCACAAACTAGATAAGGATAGAAATGTCTTTAGATAGCTCAAGGTGGCCATATCTCCTTCTCACGTTACAAGACAGATAAGGACGGAACGTGTCTACAAATAGCAACATTAGTTATGCGCCCACGGGAACAAAACTTAACAAAGAGTTGTAAAAACGGGAAAATTATTGAACACGGAATAGGAAATAATGTTACTGTAAACGTAAGAATAATTCGAAATTCAAATGTTGCGAGAGCGAATAGCTCATACAGTGAAACAATAGATTACACAGATTAAATATTTTTAATATTTTAAATTTGGAAAATTTCGGAGTTATATATAAATGAATTTTATTGATAAACATTTCGACCGCAGCACTGAGAAAGATAAACATGGGAGATAATTATTTTATTATATATCATAATG
>DWJK01000756.1:0-19927 GCA_018248815.1 Croniades pieria auraria
AATCTTGGTTTTTTGGCTGCTACACATCCTCTTAGCCCAGCAGACAGTAAACGTCTTTTTACAGTTGTTACTGAAACGGTCTTTTCTCGTGTTTCACTTAAAGTAGCAGCAATTTGTGGCTCAGTTAATCGTCGATTTCAAGATCATCTGTACTGTCATTATTTGTATTTTGATCATCAGTCTGTAATCTCGGTCAAGTGGTAAGATGAGCGAATGAGGAGGCAAACAGAATAAATGAAAACCGCTTTCTTAAAGAGGCGGGCATAGTACGACACCTCATAGTACACCAGTACTAATATAAATTCAAGAATCTTGAAATTATCTTGGCAATATTATACATATTAATGACTGATATATTATAGTGATGATAAATTATAGTAGGTACCCGCTTGGTGATAATTATGCAATTACCAACACGCGTAAATTAGCGTAACGAATTATGCGTTTCTTCTTTCTCGACCCTTCTACGGTCTACCATTCTGCCTAGAATACCGGTCAGCACTTAGTATGAGACGCTTAAGGCCGCACACAATAGTCGAGTCTGGGTTGGCAGATTTCATCCGCCCTAGAGAGAATGCGTTTATGTTGTTAAGACCGAATTTCGAATGTACCTATAGGTATCCATGGATCACTTTTGATTCTAAATGTAGGTATCATTTTTTTAAAAAACTTAAAAAACCATACCGTTACCACAATCTAAGTACACTAATGCGAAAGGTATTACAAAAGTAGGTATTGAACACCAACCAGTGTAAAGCAAAATTATCTTTAATCTGTGAATCATAATTAACGCGGTATGCGGTTTGCGAGCCGGGCCAGACGCTGTTTGGCAACAGGTACGTACAGGCAGCATGACATCCTTTCGCTTCTGCATATAACGTGTTTAGTGTGCCAGTAGTCTCGCGGCTAGTTCAGGAAAACTGATGAGGAAAATGTACACTGGAAAATACTCAAGTTATTTGCTATCATATGTTGTGTTCATATGTAACTGTTTTATTCCTACTTTTGTATGTTGCTAATTTCACAAACGATGTAGAAGTTCTATTTTCTTTTAAATTACTATTTGCCTTTCAAAATGTAATAACAAAAAGAGAAAACCAAAATGTTCCTAAATTAAGTTTGAGATGTAGAAATTATTCTAAAGACAATTAAATGTAATAAAATAAACTAAATATTAAGTTTTTTTGCAACAAACTCAATACTTGTTTAAGCAGACGGACAGGTAATAAGACTAAAAACCTGGTTATTGGGACCGGTTTTGACTAAGGTTTTTAAACTATGAAGGAGAAAATTAAATACGCAGTTACGGTGTTCAGATATAATTTTTACAAATGGTTTGATAAAGGCTGCACACTAACCAGTAGCACTTTCTACAGATAAAGTGCTAAACCAATTTTAATAAATTTAATGTTATAATTTAAACTCTAAAGAAAACATAGTTACTTTTAAAAATGGGGTTTTCGTGACATTATAAACAAAACACTTATAAAAATAATAAACAAGATTGACTAATTATACAAGACAGTGGTCTGCAGTTGGACGCAAAAGGCCCAGATGACGAGGCGCCGTTTAACGAAAGTCTAGTTTGAGCAGTAGTTATTCAAAGGTTGGTGGTGGGATAGATGGAAACAAAAATGCTATTTATGCAGAAAGTCTCGGCGTGGAAACTGTTATTTTGAATAAAAGCATCTCATACAATTGATTACAGATGTTTATGAGCTATGGCAACATTAAACTAATTTGAATTGCAATAGAATAATTATAAACATACCTGCTTGTTATGTGGTAGATGCATGCGTTTCCAATGACTATTATATCGTTACGCTTGGTCTTTTAATCTCTTGCTTTACAGACCTTTGTGCTTCTTCTACATTTAACATTATCTTTATACACGCACATTAGTCCAGAAGACTTTAATTAACCGCGTTGAATGTTTGCCGTCATTAGAAAATTAATATTTTGTTCTTAATATATTATTATTCTGAAGCTTGTACCGCAATCACCGCAATTATTCGAAATGGATGTTATATCAAAATGCTTGCTGGTTTCGTTTAAGAAATCAAATAAATAGCAGGTAAACGAACTGATGTCACGAAATAAGTTAACGCCCTGACATCGAAGATGTCTTGCTTGAAGGTTTTGAAAATTAATAAATATCTTGAAGTGTTAAAAGAACAATACCTATTAACCTGGAAAAAATTTTTTTGCTATTGACAACTAGAATTACTTTACTTCGACTGTCAGAAAGGGCAAGAGAAGGTATTGTCATACGTATTTATCTCCTGGATATACTTAGTGGTGACTATCTGATAATAACGCATACTTGAATCTAGATGCTATTGAATCCATTCACTGTAGGAAATTATAAAGGGAAAATGAATAAATGAGTAACATATTATTTAACCGTTTGTTAAAGTTAAAGTCACTCGTGTCTAGTCGTTACTCATTACTCATCTATTGAGGAAAGTATACTGTTTACAAATAAACCCCATCATCTACCCTTTTATAGTTCCATTTTTAAAAACTTGTCTCCTTTTAGAATATAAATGATTATATCTATGGTCTGTCATTGAATATACTATAGTTCAATACTCAAGATCAGAATCTTTACAAATAGTTCGTCCCTATCATATCCAACGTTACGCTCACATGGATTAGACTACATCTATTTACGGACTTATGCATTTAAACATTCCAGGTTAATATACACCTGTCCCGGACATTTCCTACACATTTACTTATGTCACACAGAAAACTGCGACCTGCTGGCTCTGCCGATATAGTCAACATGGTGCACTCAGCACAGCTTAGTTGCTTCATAGGTGTTTACGCTTTGTGATAACAGCAAGTGGAATAAGATAAAGTGTATGGACAAAACAGTCGTGCTTTTGCACTTTTACTATGACTGTCATTATGATCTGTTGACTAACGGCTTGTAAATTGACCTAATAGTGTTATTCCATGCTGCCAGCAATTTTGTGAAGTGGTCCGGAATTAATCGAAATATTGGTTTTTGATAGATTATATGTAGTATTGCCAGCAATACTATCGGGTCGTCAGGCCTTAGGGTTGCTTAAAATTACCGATTTTTTTTTAAATGTCAGCACCTGACTCGATATCTATGGGTATATAGGTACTTATCTGTTTATTTATTTATTCTTTGTTGTAATACCCAGAATCTAGATAGGTCGTACAAAAGGCGGACTTAATGCCTAGCGACATCCTCTTCCAGTCAACCCCTGTTATTTAACAGGATCGCGAATAGAACATATTTTTAATATCTATATCTTTAAAAAGTAAATAACATTTTTTAAACATCACCCTTCCAGCGATATAATAAATATATAGTTAAATTAAGTATTTAATGATTTTTTTTTTAATATTGTGTGAATAAGGTTTTTGATAACATTGTTTCAAAAGCAAATCAAATAGTAAATTTATCTAAAAAGTTAATGTTTCCAATATACGTTGCCTTTTTCCTGTTCAATACAAAAATAGTGTCTTAATGGTGCAGAAAATAAACAAGGTAAAACTTGAAATAGGTATCGAAATATCATCAACTACGTAGCTTTATGGAAGCCGTACGTTAAAAAATGGCAAGAGCTTACGTATCTTATTTGAGGTAAGGGAAAAGTCCTGTTTCCATTGTAAAATACAGAAATGTTCGGTGTGGTCGCTATAATAATGATGTAAAACAGGAAATTATTATCACTGTACAAATATAATTTGATTAAAAAAAATTGCTTAAAAGTACACAAAATAAATTATTATGAGGAATTATTTAAGACAAACTGTTATGACAAAAAATCAATTATCCAGTTTTTCACCTATGCTCAGCGAACCGTACTGGCAGTCGCTGGTACATCACACACTTTTTGTTCCTTGCGACTTTAAAAAGCACGGAGACCTAAGAAAATCCATCCAATACTTTATCCCTTGCTTCATTTCTTCTGGGAGTCGTTAAAAAAGGAATTGAAATAGTCCCTGACCTCATCCAGGCTTTACACTATCCTTAGTTTCAGTTCAGCTGTTTTGACCTAAAAACAAAATATACAGAGAGATTGATAGCAAACCTTACGTATTTCTAACATCAGTATGGATGCATTATGGCTTATATTATCACGGTAATAAATTTGAGCGAGGAAGTGACGAGGTAAACATAATAATATGAAACCGGTCTCTTTTCTGTTCGCATAACTAAAAATAATATCGCATTCGTGTGTGCGGGTAATACCATTATATGGCGCTGTGACGTCTAAGCATTTTGATTTTTAAATATTAACACGTTTGGATTTTCAAATATTAAAATTGGGTCCTGTTTTAAAATCCTGACGTGCACGTCTTTACACAAAGAATGTGCGATTTAAAATCTAGTACCACTTGCAATATTGGTATAGGCAAACATCGCGGGGAAATCTGTACATCTTAAAGTTCTCCATAATACTGTCTAAGAGATAAAGTCTACCAACCCGCATTTGGTCAAAATAGCAGGTATTAATTCTTCTCGTTCTAAAAGAGAACTCTGCACAAGAGTGGATCGATAAAGGTTTATAATTAACCTCACTTTCAATCAATATTCCAAAAAAGTTTAGTGTGTCAATTTTAAAGTAATATTGTGAGAAACTTGAAGATTGGACATTTCCAGCTTGCAGGAGTGTAAAAGTATATTAAAGTAACCAGGAAACTAGCAGGGGACTTGATGATAAAGGGCCTAACCGTGTTTTATATGTATGTAGGTACAACACAAGTTTAGACTCTAGAAAGACAACTCCGCTTACTCCTGTTGAAACAAGTCACAGAAGCGTACTTAGTAATACGAGTATGTTTACTATTCCCAAAAGAGTACCTACTAATTCAGGAAAACTACATAGAAAATATAAAACCCATGCTGTTTTTCCAGCACAGAAGCGCGAACATCACTTAGCTTTAGCAACTTTTATATTTACGTGTTATTTGACAATGGCTTTAATTAAAGAGGATTGGTTACCTAAACAAACATTTTATTCGATTAGAACATTTATTTTAATAAGTTTGTAATAATAAAAAAACCTCGTCTTTCACATAAAGACAAAACCTATGGGGTATATTAGAATTTCAGTAGATTAGAATTTAACGATAAAATGACGCAAAGTTCAACGGTCGTGGAAGCTTTGCCCGGTTTTACCACAAGTTTGTGCGCTGTGGCTTGGCGTGCAGAGGTAGCACAGCTTAATAAATACTTTTGGTGTATAAACTGCGGGATGTAGGGGGGTAAACGTTATTTAGTGGTAGAGCGCGGCGCGAACAGCCGCGGCACACGTATACATATTGTTCTCGCCGTTTTCTGTGATTTAAAAAAACGTGATATTCTTCGTCTGAAGATCTCGGAAAAAAACAAAAAAGTGAGTAAACGTATACGTATATACATGTGTAATATTAACATATAATTGAATTTCTTTCCATTGATTTATTTTTAATAAGTTTAATCGGTTTCATTTCGAAATCTTTGTAAATAGATTAGAAACTAAATACAAGGTCGCTTGCTATTCCTTGTTCAAAATAATTACAAAGTCAACACCATATGCTTTATTTCTTATCTTTGAAAAATCAAAGATAAAAAAGAAAGCGTATGTCTTCACATTTCTACTGTTATAACTAATATAATATAATATTTCAAGTAACACAATGAACTTTTTCACGCTCTGTCTAACGCAGCAAATGGATATACATATGTATGTATATCTTCATTCACTTCGTTCGACTCACTCCGTGAACTGTTTTCCACAGTCCTGCAGTTAAAAAATTATCATTGCTCCCATTTATTTCAACATACAGTACTCAGTAAAATAATGTTTTTATCACTTTATTTGCAATTCTTATCGAAATTATATTTAATAAATACATTTGTGCAAATATTTAATTCTCCACAATATTATTTTATGTTGTAATATAATAGTAAACTCAGCCTAAGGCCGTTTCCTCAGACAAGGAAGCTTTATTAACAAAGTGGTTTATTTCCGTGAATCTCCGGAAAGTTCATTTCCGCTAACAACAATATTTAAAAATCGAATGTCAACTTCGTTACTGTAATGGATACTTTTGCGTTATTGGCAATATATATATTTCATACATGTATAAATGCAAGTAATATACATATATTTACCTGCGTTTCACAAGTACAGCAATTAATAATAGATGTTAAAAATAAATTCAAAATACTGTCTAAACCTAAAATTGATGCTATGGACTGACTAGTTAATATAGAAAAAAAATTTCTGTTTGCCACTTGACTCTTACCTATAGATCACGATTCTATCTCACGAAATCTACAGGATATTGTAGAGCATTTCAAATGTCCAAAAATTAGAACATGTGCCTGTTTATTAAAAATTCATTCAGAGCACGTTGGAGAACATCCTCCAGTGGAGAAGAAAAATTCATTTTAATTGCGAGAGTATTGAATTTGGACATTGTTAAACATATTATTAAAGTACTTTATACCTTACTAGAAAATGCACGTTACTTTTCCCGAGTATATCACATTATCTCGTATGATTTTCGAATTAATTGGTAACTAACGTCGTAAAAATTGTCCCCTCTTCCTCTTAAAAAGGAGACGTATTTTCCAACCAACTTTCACTTTTTATTTAGCCTTCACTTTTTATTAGTTCATAGAGGTCGCACATTTGTAGCGTATAATAAGTAATGTATTATAATGAAAGTAATAAGAAAGGAACTAAGTTAGCGAACTAGACTTAGCCTGTAATGCTAGTCTTAAGTTATGACAAATAAATAAATAAAAATAAATATTTAATCGTCTAATATCATAAAAGGAATCTATAATCTGAATTTAACTTTTTTATTGGCAGTGGTGCAGGCTCTGCAACGTTCGATTAATTATTAAATCCGTGAGGACGTTACTATTGTTATATCATCACGCCAGGTCCATTACAGAGTAGGATTCTTGTGGATTAATCACTCTCTTCATACAATCAAAGAGACTTATTTTAATATTAATATATTGTACAATCTGTCTCATGCAATTTACACAAATTGTTTCCCCACACTCCGTTATTGAATGTGGACTTGGCACTACGTTATCTCGGAGAAGCAATGTCAAGTAATATTCCGTAAATGTGATTATCGAACAACTGCTTTTACAAATGCAACTATTATTATAATGACAAGCTATTATTATGCAATAAATTACAGTCAAGTCTTATGAAAATACCATCATCGCAGCTAAACGTAACAGAGAGCAAAAATGATTGCAATAATGTAGTTTAGTCGGCAATATGCGATACACCTCATACCTACAAGGAAACTACGTGTTTCAAGGTATTAATCAAATATTACGTATTTCAACATAGCGCAAAAAAGGCAAACTTGTATTTTATATAAAAGATTTCTGCAATAGGCGTTAATTTATTAATTAATAATGTATAAATCAGAAAAGAAGTATTAACTACAATTAATAGATATTATTATCCTTCGAATTCCTAAGTTACCAAATTGTTTTGTTGATGTAAAATGTGACTAATTGTTAATTTTCATTGATAATACAATCTAAACAAGAACGCCCCTCCACTAAACATAATCGGTTTAAAGCGTAAGAAGAAATGCTATTGCAACACTATTGGTGTGCGTATGTCGATTTTACTGCAACTTACCCGCTTACGCACCCGCATACTTACAAGTCAACTAATCACGCGATCAGTCCAGGTAACTGTATTGTACGGCACAGCACGCGTTTTGTACGAAAGTACACGTCCGCGCTACCGTGAGTCGTGTTATTTATGCACTAGTTGGCCAGCAGATCTAGGTATCCAACCATTTGGTGTACCCGTTTATGATTAGTTTACATGTTCATACGGAAAATACTTATCTTATAAGGTAGACATATCTTTTTGTTTTATATAATAATCATCGACCCATTAATCATTCCACTGTTGGAATATGGGTCTTCTCTCATATTGAGAGGGTTAAGGCCATAGTATGCCACGCTAGGCAAGTGCGGGTTGGCAGACTTCACACACCTTAGAACTTTTTTTTATAAATTCTTAGGTGTGCAGGTTTCCTCACGATGTTTTCCTTCACCGTTAGCAAGTGATATTTAAATATAAAACAAGTTTCATGCGTTAGAAGTAAATAAAAATCTTAAATAAACGCATATTGCTGATAGACTGATGTTACCGTTATCCAAATACCACATTAATGTCATTCAAATTTAAAATTGTATTACTCACTCGTATAAGAAGAATTATCGGTAACAAGTTGAATATAAATTATACGTTTAAATTGCATGTAAAAATTTTCGTTTTCTTGAAATGCTGACTTTAATTTAATTCATTCAACTTTACAAACCGTACTTTTGCTCTGTACCGACTGTATCAGTAATGCCAGCCAACCGATGACAAATATCTATTTGTGTGTGTTGTGTCTATACGACGATTTTGCATGGACATATGTATTTGTAATGACATTTTAGGCAAGGTGACATCTAATTTTCAAGATATCTTAAGCCACTAAACGAGTAATTCTTGTATATATAGGTAATAGGGTTTTAGAAAATGGCTTTGAGATTTGCATAAAATTTACAGGTCTGGGAGTTTTTGGACCAATGAATCGATTTATCACGATTTTATTTTTAGGAATATACAAGTTAACTTATTAAATTTCATTTAAAACAAAAATATTATGCCATCTATTGACGAGTAGTTGTATTATTTAAAACAAATGTCAGTATTTATGTAAATTGAACCTGGAACAAAATAACACTTTTTCTAAAAAAGATCTCCATGGGTGGATGTTAATGATTAGTTGTATCATAATATCAAACTTGCACTTGAGATAGGAGGAAGATTGTATTACCCTCCCACATTACACCAGTTATTACAGATGTACCCCCCATTATTGAATATAGGCAGCCTATTCAGTAATTCCATTGAATTGTACGATCTGTAATAGAAATCTTGAGCTGTACGGAGCAGAGTTCGGTCTCCTAGATTCTTCTTATTGGTACTTTGTATACTTATTCTGTTCTTATTCATTCGATCTCATTTATTTGTAAATCGAATATTGTTCAACTTTTACATTTAGTTAGTTCCATATTTTTGGGCATCTTTTATGTACTGTGAACAACGTGAATACTAATAACACGAAAAACGTAAATGATGAACCTAAATAATCTGTAATACTGTTACCAAACTATTACCTAATTGCGAGGTGGTACTTACTGCTGCCTCTTGTGTTTTGCGGTGAACGAACGTATGAACGAAGAACGATAACGTAAATCACGTTTGAAATTAGTTAAGGAAAAATATGGCCACCTTACTCAATGTATAGGTAGTTATCATAATGTTAGATAACATTGAGGTCGAGGGGCTTGCAGACGGCATTATTACTTTTTGTCGTGTGAATTCTGCGAATAGCCAATTAGAGATATCATTTTAAACATTCGTAAGCAAAGTTATTATCACATAGACCTCTTTTTATCTCTTTTTTTAATCCGTATTCGAACATTACACGCAAAAGATTTTTCTTCTTCAGTATCGATGAATTGAAATGAATTGTTTAAGTAAATTGTGTTTCACTACAGTTAGTGACCCTACAATAATGATTATCGCTCTGTAGACGTGCACAGTCGAGGCTGGAGGCTCGGCTATTGTCAATGATAAGACCGCCAAGACAGATACTTCATGCAAACTTCGTCCTCAGTCCTATCATACTGAGGGTCACAGGTCGTTGGTAACAATATCAACAATTTTATTGCGGCGAACTTTTAGAAATATTTTGATTTGTCATCTTATCGCTGTCTATTTTTATACAATATTAAAATATTTAAGTCTGAGTTGTTAATGCCAGATAAATAGCTTACGTGTTTAATATATTTGTACAACAATTGGAGCGGATGCTGTTTGTGCCAATTTTGGTTTCATTTTCATGCCCTTACTTATTCATTTCTAGGTCTTGTTAATTATTATACAAGGAGACACCTAGGAGCAATAATATTCGCTTAAAATATTACTTTATAAATTATATTATATAGTTGTAAAAGCAACAGAAAACATCACGACAAAACCTGAACACCAGAAAGTTCTTGATAATATTCGCTAATTATAAGGCGTGTAAAGACTTCCAACCCACACTTTCTCAAAATGACACACTATCATTTTAAACGTTTTCATTCTGAAAGACCCACGTTCAAAAATGCAACGATAAAAAGTTGGAAAATAATGAAATAGTATATTATTACGGAGACATTATTTAACGCCGAAACGATAAAGAAATGGTCTATTTAAATTTCCATATCATGGTATCTGTATATGACCGGTCACGTTAGATGTTCGTGTAATGATCGTAAACAGTAGTCAGATTATCTTAAGATGACGCGCATCATTCGAGGCAAGTGCTCAGTGAAAGATTAATTACCACGACGGTTCGAGAGTAAATGGTGTTTTCATAGTAATTTTGCATACGCGATGGATACCTGTTGCTAAAGGCACTTTTCCTATTCTATATAAGTGAATGTTACGAACGTTTTTCTGTGGTGTCATTATTCAATTTTTAGAGAAACATTATTCAATTTAGTTTGGCTGCAAGAGATCTGAAGCTACAATAACAACATACGGTTTTAAACATAGTGGACGTCTCCGAGAGCTCCTTATATAATAGATACAAATTCAACGGGCCTCTTGGGGTTTTCTTAAGTGTGTTACTCAAGTCAAATTCGCGCAATTCCTATAAAGCTTCTTGTATTTGCATAATTATGGATTCCGTAAATGAATGTAACGACAAAAAAGAAGAACTAGGTGAGTTAATATATTTTGTGTTGACACCAAAAGATGTAGAAGACATAAAAAAACAGATTCATTGCTATATATGTGTATAAGAATATTTTCCTATTTTTACACCGAAATCAACATAATCATGTTATGTAAATCTTATATAAGGAAATAGAATAAATTTGAAATCAGTCTTAATGGAACAAAAAAGAACAGTTCATAAAAATGAGTAATTTGGAAACTGACCCTGAAGTCATAACATTATAATTTAGTACTCCCGTTGTTTTCATAATCGCTTTGATAGCCGTCTATAAACCTAAACAATGCCTGCGTCCATAGAAAAAAATTTTGAAAAACATAACAATTACGATACTTAATAAATATTGAATATAATTGCTATTTAGAATTTTGGACTGCCTCCTTGGTCAAGTGATTGCAAGCGCGACTGCCGACTGGGAGGTCCTGGGTTCAAATCCCGGTACTATTGGATTTTTCTAATTTAGAATTTCTAGTACTGACTCGTAGTCTGGATGTGTGCCCGGTGTATGGCAATAGGCTCACACCTATTCCATTGTGGGACTTACACGTAATTGGTGAAACATTTTAAAACGTACTATACTTCTCTGCCTACCTGTTTACAGGCGTGATGCTACGTTCTAGGGGTTATTTGTTCGTTTTGAAATATGTGGATAATTTGCGTGCAAGAAAACTAAACAATCCACAAGCACTTATATACTATGCACAACACCTTTGGAAATAAATAGTTGCCTCAACCAATAATAATAATTCGTTAAAATTATCATTTTTACACAATCTTTAATAATTACAGTAAAAGATACCAAAAAAAATGTTGTCTTAAAAAGGCTGGCACTAATCACTAGTTTTATGTTAACTACAAATAGGAATATGGTTTCAATTTACAATTATTAAACCTAGAGTTAGCCATTCTAGATATAAAGTTGAGCTCTTAAACGCTTTAGACACGAGACGCCTTTATTAACTTTAGATACAACCTTGAAGTGTTTATGTAATCAGACTGATAGCATCTAACGATTTTAGATGTGCTAGAATTTTACCGCCGAATTTTTTCTGAGTCCAAAATCTGGCAGTTTGTAATAAAAACCCATCTAGAGTATTAAAAACACAAATCGATGTTAAGCTCACAATAACTGCAGGATTAAATATAAGTTATAAATTTTTCGGCTTCATTTTTACGAAAAAAATATAATGACATAGTTGAAGCCTTAGTAAGTTTTAACATTCGGAGACTGATGTTCACAATTGGAACAACAAAAGGGTTGATGATGAACTACATTTTAATTAGCTGTACCTGTTATCATTAAAGGTAAACAGAAACCTTCTAGCCTTAATGCGGCTGCACATTACAAGTCATCTATAAAATTAAACAGACCTTCACAGACAGACCAAACAGTCTCTGGACTTTTAGTTATTAATAAATATGTTTCTGAACTTCTAAGAACATGTTAATTAATATTTCATGCAGTTTACTTAGATATTGTTTTAAGCCTTGGGGAGATCAGCGTAGCGTAAAAAAAATTAGGCAGACGAATTAATCATCAATCTCCTTTAAATCCCCAATAATGCAGCACACCTGTAAGATTCGTGGTCTCCCAATTAACAGGTAGACCTGTTAATTTAAAAAACAAATTATTGTTATAATGAGTGCGTAGTAATTTTTCTGTGTTATTTTTATTTATAGTGCTGGAGAACGAAAAAAAAGAACAAACATTACCAGAAGATCCGCTCACTAAAGCCATTGGCGCTATTGGAAAATGGCAAATATGGATTTGTTTCATTGTATTTCTGGTGAAATTCCCAGTTGCTTGGCATCAAATGAGCATAATATTTCTTGCACCCCCCATGCAGTTCACTTGCAACGCTAACGAGGAAGAATTTGACAGCGTTTGTCACGCTAACTGTAGTAACTACACATATGATCATAGTACATTTCAAGAAACGATCATATCCCAATGGGACCTCGTTTGTGATAAGGCTTGGCTAAAAAATCTAACTCAAACAATTTTCATGCTGGGCATTCTCGTCGGAAACATGGTCTTTGGACACCTCTCTGACAGGTAGCAATTGCCTCTTATTAAAGTTACTGATACGATCACTGTACCAAATGTAATACAAGAGTACATGCAAAATAAATTACCACATCCTCAATATCACCGTAAGGGGCCAGAGCCCCGGAAAAGATTACTTTAGCAAAGTATCTCAACTAAATGGATGATGTCCTCTTTTATCACCCGGTATAAATTGGCAAATATTTAAGAGTCCATTCAGGAATTCTTCATTATCGTCATGTAATAGTGCCTCATATTATTATAACCCACGTGAGGCATTATTAGACGTTACTGTTACATTACAAGTATTGAAATAAAATACATATATTCGTGTACCTTTCAGGTTTGGCAGACGTCTACCATTTCTAGCCGCTGTGATTCTTCAACTTTTGTCAGGAGTAACAACTGCTTACTCAGTCAACTGGTACATGTTTACGTCACTTCGATTCTTGCTGGCAGTCGCCACCGGAGGCACAATGGTGACCAGCTTTGTCCTCACCATGGAATTAATAGGGGCTCGTTACAGAGATACAGTTGGAATAATCTACCAAATACCTTTTAACTTAGGACACTTATCACTACCACTGTTCGGTTATTTCTTAAGAAATTGGAATACATTTCAATTGGCCATATCTGTACCGTCTGTAATATTTCTGAGCTATTATTACCTCCTACCTGAATCGCCTAGATGGCTGCTTACTGTGGGAAGGATTGACGAGGCAGTTAAAATAATGGAGGTTGCTGCTATAAGGTCAGTCAAACATTCTTTATTTTAAAATATTTTTTGGATAATCATTTTCATTGATTTAAATAAAGATTTAAAGGCTATAAATATTTGAATCGAATTAAAAAAATACTGAAGTAAATCGATACCAAAATTATCTACGTAGCTGAGATTTCTATGACCATAGCGACACTTTATTTCCATATGAATAATAAAATTTTGATAATTGTAGAAATGGTCGTTCGACCGAAAACATCTCCAGTTCTGCTCAGAAAATGGCAGTGGAAGTGAGCACCACACGGGAAGAACACGCATCTTTCTTGGCTCTTTTCCGAACGCCAAAGTTGCGCGCGCGCACTATTGCTATCTGCTTCAATTGGTTCGTTTGCGGCCTTTGTTTCTTTGGCGTTTCGCATTACATCGGGCAAGTCTCCGGGAATATTTTCATTAACGTTGCCATCTCAGCCGCTATACAGGTAAGTTTCTCAAGGTTTTAACCCTGATTTATAACCAACAATTGTGCCGCTGTCTAGTAAACGTCTCTATTCATACATGTGATATATTTTCTTGTCCATAGATACAGCTGATTAATATTTTGTTATCTTGACTTCCAGGTTCCAGCCACTTTGATCTCAATTTATGCCAATAAAGTTCTCGGCCGCAAGATCACTCTTATCAGCTTTAATTGCGTAGCGGGGCTGAGTTGTTTACTTATCATGGCAGTGCAACATTCGGGTGTCGGACGTTTGACCCTCGGCTGTATTGGCCTTTGGGGTACAAGCATATGCTTTGCTACAGTTTACTTGTACGCAGGAGAATTGTTCCCTACAGTTGTTAGAAATTCTGGAGTTGGATTATCATCTACATTAGCTAGAGTGGGTTCCATGGTGGCTCCTTTCGTAGCTACCCTAGCACACACTAGCGCTTGGTTACCACCGTTAGTTTTCGGTGTAGTACCACTTATAGGCGCATGTCTCTGTGTCATTCTTCCTGACACTCGTGGAAAAAAATTACCAGACACCTTAGAAGAAGGGGAAGCGTAAATTGTCTAGAAAGATTGATTGGAATCATTTGAATTAAACGCACACGTTACTAAACTACTAACATAATCAACTCATGTGCTCAAATCGCACAGAAAAGCCATAACAGTGACAAAAATGATTGTGAAGTAGGTGTGACATTTATACGTATAAAAACACCTCGATGGTTTTTGTAACACTTAAGCCTATGCAACTATTGTAGGCTGTGATTATTACAATAATATAAACTATTAAACATAGTAAGTACAATGAGTAATTTATTGTATACTTTTGTCTGAGCGTTTTCTTTTCGCCACCTTATGTCGTCTACTTAATTCCTAAGGAACATACTATCAATAAGTGGATTTTCAAACTGACCATAGAGCAACAAATCTGTAGACATGGAGAATAGCAAACATTGTGCGTAGTCCGACACATGTCTTACTGAGCGCGGTGAGCAACAGCTCTTAAATTTTATTTGAATTTTACGCCATTTAACTAGTAACAAACCATAGAAAAGTACTTACATCGGTTGCCTATTTTCCTAGCCGGGAATGAACCAGTTCAATTTGAAAAACTCCATAGGGATAGCAGCGCTTATAAATATCAAATTGCAAAAGCGTCGAAAAAAGACAAAATAAACGAAACAGTTTGTTTTAAAAAGATTTAGTTACGTAATGCGTAATATAAGAAACCCTTTAAAAATTAACCCATGTATATAAACTCAAATGAGTGTAACGAAAGTTTTGATTGCTGCCTCAAGCTATTTAAATTTTGTCATTATCATGTCAGTCACACCAAAATTTTGATGAGTATAAATGTCCAATAGTCCGTCAAATTCGTAACACATTATTTAATTAATGCAAAGTCTAAAAACATTCAATAATAAAATATGTCTTTGATAACATTGGTGCCAAATAAATTCATATTTGTGATAAGAACTAGGGATAACCATATTTTTTTTATACAGGCGTATAATAAAAATATGAAAGTATTAATTTGCTTATCTTTGATAATTTTTATATTGGTATTATGGAGGCATTATATACGATAAAAAAATGCAAGCAAATATATGTATATACATATTTTAACACCTTGTACAAAGCTACGAATTTAATGTGATATGAAAAATAAGCTTCCATTGAGGTTCACAATGACAAATACACTTGATTCAGCCAACTCTCTGTACATAGATATGTGTATGAAAGTCTATACATGAAATGACATGAAAACAAAACAAGCAGTTTGCTCAGAACAAGTTACAAAACTCATTCGTTCCGTCCAATTAACTTAAATAAACTTCTCGCACACAAACACGTTTGTGATTATATTTAATTATTAAAGGATTCATGTTCAAAACTATTTTTATGATTTGCCAGTTGCGTTCGTTTCATGACTACACTATAAGAATATTATAAACCCAATTGCATATTACACCGTGAATATATTTTATTATTAAACATTACGTGAGTATTCATATACATAATTAAATATATGCATCGGCTAAACTGGTCTACGCCACAACCTCGCTACAATCTGACAGAGGTCATGAAGAAGATTCTCTAAAAGCTAGGCACTACTCAGGTCATCCCGAAAAACATACGAAGTTATGCCGATACAATTTGAAAATACATACTAGAGTTATAGTATATAACATTGTCATGTGTTAGCGCTAATTAAAAAATTTGTTACGTACGATTAAAATATCAATTTCAAATCAGTCTTTTTTATTTTCATGTATAAATGTGTACAGATTTTTTTTTGCATAACCGCTGTATTGCGCCTAGTACGGTGTGCAAAAAATTCTTAAAATTATATACTGATATTATTGAGTAATAATAGTTCTCAACAATTACAAACCACGCTTTTACTCTATAACCATAATAATAAATATGTCATTTCAGTTTTATTTATCATTTATGTTTACCCTTGTAAATTCGTATGGAGTTCATGGGATTAAATTCACTACATGAATAATGGGCACTAATTTATGCCAGACATACTTCTGATGTAGGTAAACGTTGATATTGTATCTAGAGATACAAAATATTACTCGTTTTGTTATAATCAGATTGTAAAGATAATAGCAATAGCTCACCACCTATTCCGTGGGATTTAAACGTAACTGGTTAAATGTGAAAGTGTATTACACGCCTTTGCCTACCTCTTCGGGGATTACAGGCGTGATGTTACGTTGTTGTTGTAATAAAGATAATGTCACATTAGTGACATTAGATGTAACGGTAGTTTTGAATGGCCAAACTCTTCCGGGAATGCTGTCATATACAGCAGCATATATAGGCTTATCGCGTTGAAGTTGAACCTATGACACTTACAGACCAGCGTGTTTACGATACGCTTACGCTAGTTTTGGCATGCGAGCGTTCCATTTTAGGCTTCAACGACCGTGTGCGCGCGTCAACGCGCGTAATCGCTCGTTTTGTGTCTGCGTCAATGCGGAGCAAGGGGAAGAGGTCGTAGGCGGCTGACGCGTATATGAGCGTAGCAGCGCGTACGCTCGCACAAGGTACGAAGAGCGTGTATACGGACCTCAATGTATGTACAAAAACGAGTGTGTACGCGTCGAAAATACATTGGTCTGAAAGGGCCCTTACACGTTTTACCATTTTAATAGCCAAGATTGCAACGAAACATTAATGTAAGAAAAGAGTATTTATGTACATGACGTCTTGTCCAGCATCTGAATCTACTGTGCTATCCGGATGAAATAAATATTTGACATTCACTAAGGTTCCTGTATTTAAAATGACTGAATAGTCTGTAAAATAATATATCACGCGCCCAAATATTAACAGTTATATTTATTTCTTGCGCATTATTTTATGATTTCAAATATATCTTAATTACAAAAGTAATTAATTCTCGAGGTTACTATGTGCTGAAAGCCGGCAATTATGTCCCTTGTTCTGAACTAATAAATGGATTAGATATGCAGCAGTTTTCACACTACATTATTTATTAAGATAGTTTAAGGTAAATTTGGTGAAATATAGTGGAATTTATATAATCCAGTTTTTCATCAAATAAATAACTTTATTAATACATTGTAGTTCTCGAAAGGCTTCTGATGTTTATTATATATTTTTAATTTACGAGTAAAATGCATGAACAATTAGTCTTACTTATAAGTGAGTTAAAACAAATTGTTTATTTGCTAGATCGAGTTCAACGCTATAATGGGCACTATTAAGCATTTTACAATGAAATATACGTCTTCTGGACGATATCCTTCCGATGAATATTACAAAAGTTTTCACAAGTTTAAAAATTCCTTTCAACAAAATAATAACTGTATCGCATCTCATATGATAGTTATTTAGAATTTGCGTTATTGAAATCTACCGAACGAAACAAAAGTAAAATGTTTGTACAATATATTTAAATTTGAATAAGGAAGATCGTCCACGGCGACTTTTTGCAGCGATTCAGTAGCGCGTTACGTTAACGCCCGGCTGCTTCGCTACCTTTTGCTTTTAGACGTATTTCCAATGCGCGACAGAAGCGATTCAGTATTGGTTAAGCATCGCTTCTGCGTCGCAACGAACGCGCAACTGTTCCGGATAACATGATGATGATGTGCACCTAATTATTACGTTATCTATGCTATGGTTGCATTCGTAACAGCAGCAACAAAGGCAATGCGGCCAACTTTGTCTCAGCCGAGTTCATCTAAGAAGTGTAGCGACCGTCAGGATTTACAGATAGCCGTTATATAGCATAACGGTATCGAAGCTGCATCGTGTCTGCATCGCTGCTGTGTCGAAATAGTAGCGATACAAAATCGACCTACGTGGGCCAGTACTACCAGCGGCAGCAACGCGATTGTATCGCGTCTTTTGTGACAGCATCGCGGCAAAAAGGCACCGTGAACGACCTCCCTAATTTAAACGCGACCATGCGATGCCGCGGGGCTGGCTAGCTATCGTTTGATAGGATCACTTTATTACCTACGTTACACCTGTTTAAATACATTCGAAACAGTCATTTGTACTCTATTTACGGTGCAGACAACACGTTTGTTTTTGTTATAATCGACGTTGAATATCTACTAAAAGAATTATGAGTTGTGTGAAAATAGTGACGTGCTTAAAAATACTGTGAATTATCAGAAATATTTGGACAAGAAAGGTTTATTTTACAGAGTCATATTCTAAAGTTAACATGTTATCAACCGAAGATGGAATCGAGAAAATTATAGGTCGATTTGGAAAATACCAAATTTGGATCTTAATTATAATATCAATAGGCCGTATACCCACAGATATGCAATTGTCAAATGTGGTCTTTATAATTCCAAATGTTGAATACATCTGTTTGGATGAAGGTGCGTTTAATGCGACCAATTTTTGCCCCTGCAAATATCCTCAATATGACCAGAGCACGATAATGAGCTCCGTCACGAACACTTGGGATCTCATATGCGACAGGCGCCAGCTGGCCAGCTTGGCTCAGTCTATGTTGCAAGTGGGAATACTTGCAGGAAGCCTCTTCTACGGTCACATCTCCGACAGGTACACATGATTTATTCCTACGTGATCACTATCAGTTATTTCATAATTCGTCATAATGAAAATATTACTAAGCCTCTTAAGCCGCTTAAGAATTTTTAATACACTCGGCCGTACCTTTATGTTTAATATTTAGCGTCTGGAAAATAATAGTCAATTCAGTAGAGCAGACAAAGTGAGCCACAGAATAAATTAGCGCAAATTAAGGTACATGTCTGTTTCGTCAAATAGATATAATTATATACAACCTGCTCACAAGATACATTTTCATTACTGGTTTAATACACACTTGCATACATGTAGTGTCAATTGTGTACCTATTATTTATTGCGTAGCTATTTTACGCTAATTGTCATTTAATGGCTTTAAATGATTTATTAATAGTTTGATTTATTAATAGTCTCATTTTATTCTTTGATTTAATATTTGATACCTATAAGGTTTACTCATATTGTTTAAATTAAAATGGATTTTTTGCTAACAAATCGAGTCCAATAATTCATGTATATTTACATTTTAACCAATTATGTTTAATGGCTACAGGATATTTCGAAGTTTTTTGTTAAAGTAGGTTATGTTTATGTACATTCACATAATCATTGAGGTAACGTGGCATAAACACAATGACTTGCATGTGGTACAGATTAAATCGGCATAAAGTATTAACTTTTTTTGGCTTATCTTTCCTTTTTATTTATTTATTTATTCTTTTTTGTCATCATAATCGACCCATTTGTCATTCCACTGTTGGAATATGGGTCTTCTCTCATATTGAGAGGGTTAAGGCCGTAGTCCGCCACGCTGG
>DWJK01000757.1:0-19926 GCA_018248815.1 Croniades pieria auraria
ATATATATATATATATATATATATATACCTATAATAAATACAGTGTTTTGCATTCTGAAATGTATCTGAAATGTAACAGAACTGTTAAAATTTTCGAAAACGTGCCGCAAAGCTTAAGTGAAACAAATATATGAAACCTTAGGTGGCTCTTTTGCCAGACTAAATAAAATAAAAAGAAGATACAAACGACATTTTAAATGTTATAGTTTGTAGTGATCATGTGAAACGGCGGCTTCGTTTGCGTCGGCGTCGTCTGACTTTGGTATGCGGATAATTATACACGTCACAGCCGGGTTTCCGCAGAACAGAAGAACAATCCGGTAACAGGTCAGACATTTTGAGGCTAAGAGCGAAAGAAAGAATTGTAATAGTCACATGTAAGAGCCTAACTCGTCTCGACGCTCTCCCTCACATTTTACACCTATTTAATATCCAATGCCACTGGTGACCCTTTTTTTGATCTAATTTTTTTTCGTCATTTTGTCGATAGATTTAACCTTTTCATTAAAGCTAAGATGCCATAAAGAACAATAGCGTTAAACGCTTCGTTAATATTTTACGATTGCGTCCCTTCATAGTATCGAATTTCTAATTTGTCTTTCAACTACTTGACCCTAAAGGTCACTTCTCTCTATGAACACGTCACATTCATCACTCGTTAAGTTTTATTAAGTGAAT
This sequence comes from Croniades pieria auraria, assembly GCA_018248815.1. Lineage (NCBI taxonomy): Eukaryota > Metazoa > Arthropoda > Insecta > Lepidoptera > Hesperiidae > Croniades > Croniades pieria. Next base: position 679 of record DWJK01000757.1, read on the forward strand.
GTTTCATTCGATTATATCTCGTACCGATGTCAAAAAATGACGTATAATTTTTTTTAAATACCGAGAGCCTCGCCTTGGACTTCTATCTCACCAGATGGTAAGTGACATGTATTACAGCAAGTCAAACAATTTGCATAAAAAGTATCTGTTCACTGTTACTTCTTGTCTCGAACAGTTCGATCTCAGTTACCGCGTAACACCACAAATGATTACCGAGAGAATGTATATATCTACACGTACGGATATAACTGTTAGGCGCGGGTGTGAACCGAACGGGAAGCAGTTATTGCCTTAACTCGTTATTATAGTCGAATGTAAATGTATTCCGATTCAGGTGAATAGGACGAGTTATACTGGACCCGAAAGAGCCACATGAAAAGTATTTGGGCGGCTGCCAGCGCTGCTCTGTTCGCGGTCGTCGCGATGGATCTCCTCCGAGCGCCGATAGCTTTGCAATGCAATATTGACCGAAAGTGCACTTCAGCTCAGAACGAAACTTTAACCCTCATATTTCGATCCCGTTCTGTGTGCTATATGTTTGTCTTGCGGACGCTTGCCGAGCGCCGCTGCTAACGAAGGTTCCGTAAATCAAAATAATTATTGTAAATTGTCACTCATGATTAAGAGAATACAGTTTTAGTACATTTTCACAACGATCATCGCCCAGTGCAGTGTTGCATCATCTTCTTTTCTGGCCAACTGGGTGAAGAGGAATGGACTCTTGGGCTGTCAGATTGTTACAGCGGCGGGACGTGGATCGAGGTGTTTTTAAAGCTTCGTCTGGTCGAGCACTTCGGCCATCTCACTCGAGCGTTATGAAAAAATCAATAGTTTCCTTATAACGTGTAGCGTACCGTTGTATGGTTTATTACTCACAATAAATGTATATTCACTTTGTTTCAGGTGAGTAACGGCAATGTCATCGACACAGGAACACCGACCCTGCTGGTATAAATATTTTTTATATGTTATGCATGTTACAATACTGTATGCTTTAATATTTTATTTTCTATAACCTCTTTATAATGGCGTCTTTAAAAAAAATGTCCGTACCTCTTTTTAGGTATATTGCGCGCACAGAGGAGTGATATTTAGCATAGTTCAAGTTTATGTAGAGAAGTGCAGAAAGCTCTGTTACATAATATGTATCTTTTATATTAGCACAACAAAATGACTTATTAATTGTGTAGTCGTAGTGTTAAATCGTTAATGTGCCTACCACAAATGTTCACCATCGCCTGCGATCGACTGAGAGAGAATACCATTAGGCACAAAGACCGCACTTTGTAGCCTAGATTTAGGTCATCAATGAAGAAAAAATAAATGTCAGACACAATGGTTTGAGTCCAAATTTAAAAAATGAATTCGTAACATTTCGAGCACCGCTGAATCAGCGGTTTACATAAAAATATATACATAAAGCACAATATGTGTTGAGTATTGCTACGTAGAAAACGTACATTTATTGAAGTCATTATCATTATCTTATATCATTATCATTATCAGTACATTATCTTCTGTTTAAAATATATACAAATAGTAACGATTGAAAAAGCGTGATGTTTCGCTATGCGTCACTGACCTGCCCCGCAATGTCTCTCTTTTGTTTTTCGATCATCAATTTGAGATGTTGCCGGTAAACCACACTCCATCTCATTACCGGCTCCATGTAATCAATATCTGCTTTAATTATGATTTATGTTTCATGATAATTCCAGAAAGTTCTAGAAGTGTATGCAAATATATTTTTGTGGTAAAAAACCCTTATTTTTATGTAGAGTTGTGATTTTTCAATTGTTGGAGTAGCTCCTGCGGATAAAAATAACAATTGCAATTCAATACGATTTCGAATAAAATATCAGCGACTCCATCGCTCTACCTACGTTTTGTTTGTCCAATAATATTTTATTATTGGTCTGCCTAGTTTTCAACAGGACACCGCGTTGTTCCAAATGTATCGTACGATATGCCGTGTGCTGTGGTAGGACCCCGCTGTATTCGGCTAGCTGTCATTGCAGTAAACGGAGGACCGAAGAAAACTGAAGCACCCCCTTGGCATAGTAAATTAGACCTTTTACATAGTATGTACGTTCTAGCTGATACCTGCCACTTCGTCTGCGTTCTTTTTCATTTTAACGATATATTTTGTGTACAGTCAGTCTAAAAAAACTGAAAAATTGACTTACAAATACAGTTCTTAAAACTTTAGTAGCTTTAAATATATCGAGTAGCTTTTGTATGATGCGTGCAACGGTACACCTCTAGCATTTTATTTATATAGATACCCATCAAAGTGCATTTTTCATTTATTATTATATTTCGCTTCTGAGTTTAATTTTAGATCCTGTATCAAAACGACGGTTGAGTTACATTTTAAAGTAAAGATGGAGCGAAAACTTACAAAAGGCCCGTCGCGGTTTCAGAGTACTTTGTTAATAACGAGCTTTTGTGTAGTACTAGTACTAGCTGAACCCGGCAGCGGATCTGTTCCAACGACCGCTGCGGACACCCCAGATTAACTCTAATTTTTTTTTTACAAACTGCCCCCGTCCGCATCGCTACCCCTATTGACGTTGCGAACAATCGTTTTGTCCGACATTGCCTCATACATACGTACACACGTCTCCCTGCGGTGCTGTTGAATGCTAAATTAAAATGCCGGGTTTTTTTTAATAATTTCCCGCCGACAGCTCGGCGTCCGCGTCGCACACGTGCGCCTCACGGACTCGTGACACGTGTAATTCATTGTGGTAATCCACACACCCCAGCATCAGCTCAGACACATCGGACTGCCGCGTGTCTGCTCGCCGCCTGAACTGACCGCACCACTACCACACGATGTCGGAGCACGCTTCGATCTCGACGCATTTGATTACATTAATACTAAAGTAATTCATTACATTCAACCAATTGGTTCGCTCTGTTTGCGCTAAATATTTGCCGTGTAACGTGTTACGACAGCAGGACGCGCTGTGTCAAAGTAGAGTTCACAATTAATTTTGATCTATTTATTCAGGCGTAATATTTGGTAGTGTTTTTAGATAGATTCAATGGTAATCGTCCTATACATCCGTTATAATTAATAAACAGATTTTTAACAATTTTTTTAGCACTAATTATCCGTATCAAATATTAAATGTTATATATTAAAACTAAATTTCACATTATAAGACACCTCCTTGACAGATATTATCTGTCTTATATTGAATTCTCAATAAAAAATCACAAGTTGTTACTTTGGTTTGGAAAACGTGGTGTAGGCTTCTCCTAGTCGTGTATCTGCTGTGCATTTAAATTATATTTCTCTGTTTTAATCCTGTAATCTAAAATGAACGCTAGTCCTTGGTGGTAGAGTTCATAGCTGAACGGCCGCTACGGGCGGCGGCGCGCGCGGACTCGAGCGGGACGTATGAGTCGCACCTGTTACAATCAGTCCTGTGAGATATTGTCGATGATACATTTATATTGTTGATTGTTAGTTTTGCTGTGGAGACTTGTGCAGTTCCGAGCGGCCACTGAAACGTAGACGGGGAACGTTCTGGCTAATCGTTAGCAATTCGGATTCTATGTTCTTTTATTTAATAGAATTACTAGCCACTGGCCAACCACCCAGTACCTGCCCCGTACTTTTAGTTAACAAAGATATTGTCTAATGTAGGCGACTATATAATTATTACTTTTTGCTTTTTGAATATAAACAAGAATCTAAGCAAACATCTGGCGACGTTTTAGACCTTCTAAATTGTTATATACCTACTTGAAATTTTTTAAGGCAATACTGACAATTTATGCGGTAATTAACCGTTAAGTTTATTTCGATCTTTCATGGGGTAAACGTCTTTTTCGTGATTTTATTTGATTTTAAAAAAAAATTAATTTATGGAGTTAAAGGAAATTATGACTCTTTTTTTATAAAAACAAGGGTGGGTGGATTTTTTAGCGGCCAATGTGTTTACAGATATATCCCTTTCTATGGATAAAATATAAAAAAAATATGAAAAGTTTAGTCGCAAATGAGCTCAGGTTATGTCAAAGTACTGTGCACTTTCAGTAATATTGTTGTCTACAAATTTTATAATTTTGTTTGTGCATAAAAAGTATAATGGCTCGTTGCAAACGTTATAGGATACGTGTAGCGACGCCATACTGTTCCGCTCCACTCGGGGTGCAGCGGTGAAGTTTCTAGGGGCCTCATTAGCAGGCGCCGCGCGTTGCTATTGCAGCTGACATCAGTTTCCGAGGTGGAGCTTCCCTTCGTTTCCATCAGCGATATTCAAATCATTATCAATCTGGACTCGTCGTATCCGCGCGCTGTTCAGTTATACATGTATGGGAATTATGTAATATTAGTCTTTAACAGATTATGAATTTGTTAAAATGTATAAAGTTTAATATAAAAAAATATGATATAAAGGCAACGCAAGTATTGACTGAGGAAACGTTTCTTCGTAGATAAAGAAGTATACATGAAGCACATCGAGCTTCGAGCAATAAATTGCTTTCTGGTCAATTCATACATTTAGTATTTAGCTATATGAATGTTTGGATTCCATAGTGTAATATTGAAATCGATAAGCATCGTAAAGTGTCCGTCGTTTTATATTTGAAATGTGTCCCAAACTGAACTGTTGAAAGTTACAAACTCGACTGCTCGCCTGTAAGTCTAACCTTTCTATATAATAGACACGAAGCTTACCTCCCAACGTCGACCTAAGCGTTCTCCTCTTGCGCCGTTCCCGCCCACTCTGCCTACAACGAATCCCACGTGTAGCTCCAGCTAGTCCGCTCGGATTTCACACAATACGTCCATTTAATATTGTAATAGTATGAAGCCCTGTCGTCATGACGAGAAGCGTCACAAAATGCATACAGCACAGTTTTATTGCACAAAACAAGCTATAAGAAGTAAGTCTGACAGATTTTAAATTACATTTCGATGTGAAAATTTACATTAATATTTAATTTAAAATGAAACATTAAAAACGAATAGAGCTATCTGACTTTTTTAACAATACTTTGCTGGCGCTTTCCACTTAATCGTAAAGACAAAGATGTGGCGTCAGTGAAAAAGCAAATGGAATTTTTTTAATAAAATGAATAAAACTATTTCTAAATCGTGACATTTCCGAGTGTTGTTCAATTATTTATCACTCAATGGGATATCTTTTAATAAACATGAATCCATTGACGCATTAATAGTAAAATTCCGGTGTCGAAAAATTTTAACGCTATGAGAATTGACGCTATTTTCCTAGAAAAAACCCGAAGGTATATTAACATTGCTAATTGGAAAATTTGTTACAGTAAATTGTTTCGATATTGTCGGTGTTTGCAGATATTAAAATAAACATACTTAAATACGTCGAGTTGAATAAACAAAATTCGGAATAACTAAATATGAAATCGTACAGCAATAACTCGTGGAACAATACGAAGCGTAGGCGGCCTTTATTAAACGAGTGATACTAACGGGCTAATGTCGAATTCAATCGTGGTGAGTGTGTAACCTTTGAAAGCTGTGTCGTGCATCGAAGTACCATTAAGGCCTCTCCTGGAGCAGTGCCAGAGTTGTGATATTATTAGCACGTAGACAACGCCCGAGTTAATCAAGCTCAAATAAGATCAATATTCGCCGTAGGTGATGGTTTCAGGGCCGCGCGTCCCGACGGGCTGCAGCCTGTCAGCCGAGATTACTAACCGGATCGGACGGAAATTGCACTTCATCCACATCAATAGCCCGATAATGTCACTGGAACTTTTGTAAACATGCAAGTGAAAATGAACAGAATGACGGCGACCGCAGCACAAAACAACTAACTTAGATAACAAGCTATCATTTAATGACTATTTCCGATGCGGAAACCGATGTTTACTGCAAATTGGAGAAAGCTACGCAAGTCGGCGCTTTTAGTCTACACCGCTCAGACAAGTTTTCCGAGAGTGAGACTTCCTAGAACTCGGTCCGGCGCGCCGACACCATGAAGTGAGCAGTTTCACAAAACTGTCCGACCTCAATGCCGGAGCCTAGTTGAGACGCGTGCGCACGGCTACTTCAACGTTAATTGACGTATGTCGATGAATAAAAGTGTAGCAATTGAACTAATATATCGCATACACATTTGGATAAGCGACTATGCAGTAAATACGTACGCGCGTGGCGTTGTCGTTGAGCACCGGCGCTTCGTTATTCTATTTTAATTATTCTCGTGGCCGTGTTTGTGTTAAGAAGCACATGAACATGTCGAATTACTTAATTGCCTATACTTTCCATATAGCGTAGCGTGACTATTTGCGTGAGAAGGCGCTGCGTGCCGGTAAGAGAAATTCTCCACCGCTGACTATGTTTGTGTGCATGTGGGGAAGCACGGCCGACACTTGAAACTGAACACATCCAATGTGTGGCGCTCATCAGCAGACTCTAGAATTTTCTCTACGGAGCAGACTTGATTAATTTTATTCATATGTAAATCTAATACTGATTTATGTATACGTCGAAAACAGAAGTTGCAAGTGCTAGTAGGCCACGTAAAAGACTTAATGAACGGGCCCGGCGGCCCATAAAATGGGGTACACGGGAGTACGTACACCGAGAGCGCGGTATCAAAGTGATTGCCAGCGCACCGACTACCATGGAAGCGTCACTAACTCTTCTTTTGTGTTTTCATTATTATGCCAACTGTCGCCCCAACGTTTCATATTATAGCCCTTATCTGGTATTAGCGAAATAAAGTTTTTTTTATTACTCCTTCACTCTAGGTTCCTCATGGGGTAGGCAGAGAACACCTAGTGTCAAATATCTTTATCTTTACAGACCTCACGTCCTTGTTCATTATTCATCTCTGAAAATGGAATGCAAACTTTTCCCGTTGATTTATAGCAATTTGGCTGTGTTATACACCCTGACAGCGGCTGACGGTTTGAAAAAAAAAAAAAATGTCCACATAGCGGCTTTTTTCTTTTATTTATTTATTTATAGTTTATATACATAATGCCTTTAATTACATAGATGGCAAACACAAAAGAGGACGCATGAAAGAACATTGTAAGGGAAATAAACTGTTTTATTTTCCTTAGAAATTTCTTCAAGCGGACGTCTAACGGGAAATGGTTTATTAATTCAAATGGTAGTCATTCCTTTGTAGGTTTTTATATAGACACGTAAATACAAATAAAAATATATATAATATATAATTTCCATACAAATAAATGTACATAAATACCTAATACATGTAAACGAAAAATACATACGTCATGTATCTATATGTTACCTAACGATTAAATGCCTACTTACTTACCTCTAAACACAACATGACATGAAATTCTGGTCGTGTGTCCGACTTGGGCTGGCGAGGTGGCCGTGTCGTGATGGGACTCGCAGACGCGTGCTTCATTTGCATACGCGGCTTTACCCAACTAGCGTACTAACGATTTGATAACCGACCTTCTATAGCATATTGTTATTGTATATTGAGGAGCGTTCAAACTTATCGATTCGTGGCTACTATGCGTGCGCGCACGCACGCACGCACGCACGCACGCACGCACGCACGCGCACACGCGCACACGCGCACACGCGCACATAAAGCGTTTAACTCAATTTGAGATTTGTAACTAATGTTTATAAGGTGCAGTGATCACTTATACATTGGGTGTTTATGGTGCTTTGCGAATAGTAGACGCACAATGAAAATCTACCAATCGAAATGAAGCATAAATCAAACTTGTGATTTCATGAACAACGCCCACGGACTGTGTGAAATAAGTAGTTCCATTAATTAGTAATATTAAGTGTATTAAAAATTTTATCCGTTGACTTTTTTCGTAGTAAAATACTATTAATCTCGAATACTTGGCACGATTTGTATCGTTTTGTCTTTGTTACACTGAGAGATTATGACACGCTGTTGCTTCGCTTACAGCATCAGTACGTTTAATAATCCTCCCGATAACATACAACGTACATTAATAACATTAATCGTATATTTCGCTGCGCTCTAATTATACACTTCGTAAAACGTCTAAAATGTCGCCACCAACTAAAGTCGAAAAGGTTGTGTTGATTGAAACGATGTTGATTAATAACTTCAAATCTTTTTTAAGCTGCGGCGATCAGTCTCTCGTTACGTTTGCGACCAGCTCCCTTACGGAGTAGCCAGCGAGTGGCGTGCCAATGGAGAGGCCTATGTCCAGCATTGGACGATGACTGTGTGATAGTGTGTATGTATGTATGTATGTGTGTGTGTGTGTGCTTAGTCATGACGTGTTTATATAGAAAATATGTTACAATATGACGTTTTGCTATAATATATATACTCATTATTTCTTTGTCTATGACGACCTTCATAAAACCTACCGAACATTAATATATATATTATTGCTGCGTCTATTACGACCTTTAGGGGACCTACCGAACATTAAAGGCTTAAAAAAAATATCAGCCAATGATGCCGATGGTGTAGGTGTAGGTGCGAGAAATGGCTGGGATATATTTTATTTATGATTGGCTCCTACAGTTTCATATTTATAAACGAGCTTTAGGTCGCCGCTTTGCTAAAAGGATATATTCAATAGGACTACAAGCAGCATACACTTCCATAGAAATGCAAACGTGGTGCCATCTTTTATTTAATAGTCAATTGTGTCCATAATGTACCTAAACATTTTAATGGATTTAGCAGTTAGCAGTATAAACTTGGCTGAATAAAACATTACATCTTATGTCTGCATTTATATTTAAGACATATTTGATAAGTTAACACGTAACATCGCGCTTGTAATCCCCGAAGGCGTAGACAGAGGAGCGTAGTGTACACGCCCAGTTTTCTCGTTTATAAGTTAAGTAACAATAATGAGTATTTTTTTTGTAAATTTGATGGCAATGAAAGCTTTGGCATGATTAAATTATTCATTACAGATGGCGATAAATACTCTCATATGATAAATAATATCATTTTTGTAATGACATTTTGGTAAGTTTTATAAAATTTCGCGTTCTAATTAATTTAAAATATTCCCTCGGTTTTATTCATGTAAGAAACAAAATGGGATTTTTTTTAGGTTTCTTGATTGCCCTTTGCCAATATCTGCGATATTTGCCTGGTTGCCAAGTTCATAGAAAACCTATATGTTAGTGATACGTGTAAATATATTTTATGAATAGTTAATATCAACACCATAAAGTTGTGGTAAAGTATTTATCCAAGAGAAATTCACTATTATTGCCTTTTGATCAAGATTATGTTTGGCGAACTGTGGCTCGAGCAAATTGTGGTTAAACGTTCTTGAAGTAAAAGAGCTTTCAGTTAGGAACTGAAAGGTGCGGACACTGGCAGATAATTAGTACGACCAGGTATACCTACTTCAAGAACAATGTTCGAGCCGCCGCATCGAGCGAAGCCAATGAAAATTCGTCTGTCGCTTTTAAATGCAAATTAACTCTGTGTTCTGAGAGTAGCTTTCTTTGTAAGTTTTTAAGATCTCGATATGGGACGGAAAGGAAGAAAGAAGATAAGAAAAGAAGAAAGAGATAAAGAAGGAAAGAAAAAGGAGAAAAAAGGTATGGCCGTTCCTTCGTAAAAGATAGCACTTAATGATGAATTTGTTTCTTCTCTGTATCCACGTCGTTCAATCTCAGGCAATATAATTGCGATATACAAGTGAATAATTGTTAGAAGTTTTCACGGCGTATGTAGGAGTATCCATAAACAGCTCGTTAACAATAACCGTAGCGAGTGGAGAGAAGTGAAAAGACGACAAATTCCAAGCGAATAGTAAGTAACGAGTGGATAGAGGGAGGGGGGTAAGTTTTTCACTCTTCGTTCCGGTGTCCTTTGTTTGATGCCGCCCGGGGCGACTTCCCTCAACTTTGCCGGGCCCGCCAGCTACTAGGAGGGACTTTTGTGTTTGATGCCGAGGCTTTTGAAATAACGTTTTTAATTAATATGTTATTTTTTTCTATCTCTACGGTGTATTTTATACTAGTCAGGAAGTAGTGGGTGATTTATAATCATAAATTTTATTATATGTTGAAATGTACGTATATAACTGCCTCGTCGTTGGAGTGGTTTTAAACGCGACTGCCGATCGTTAGGTCCTGAGCTCAAATTCCGGGTCGCGGAACTAATGGATTTTTTAAATTTAGAATCTGTAGTAGTGTCTCGGAGTCTGGAATTGTGCCCGGTGTATGGCGATAGGCTTACCACCTGTTCCATGGGACGTAAATCTAACTTGTGAAACGAGGGAGTGTACTACACTCTTCTGCCTACCCATTCGGTGATGACAGGCATCACGCCTGTAATCACCGAATGGGTAGGTTAGGTTATTATCTGTTCAGATGTATCGTATACGTGTAATTTCTCTGAAAAAGCTGAAATTATGGTTCAATTATTTTTATAAACACTTGGTAGGGTACTAACGCTAACACACATTGGGCTTTATATCGTGAGATACAAATTCTGTAGAATATCAAGTAACCCAGTTTGTCCAGTATTATAAATTTCAATGTTTCATGAATGAAATATGAAGATAACACTCCTTCCGGACCCCACTCTATTTCAGCCGGCTATCTGTTCAGTACACCCGAATGTTATTGTACAGGATGGGCCAGAAAGGCGTGCGAATTTCAAAATCACATTGCTCGTGACAGGCGCGCGGAAGCGGGGCGCGGGTAGAGGGGACAAGTAGCGTGGTTCTCGGAAATGTAGTCGCCATGAAGCGTTTCACCGGTGAGCAGCGGCCTTCTGTGTAAAGGCTTATTACAAAAATGTCAATTCGTGCACTATTGCGCGGCTTCTATTTCGCTCTGAATTTAGTTTACATGATCTAAATCAATGTCCTAGTGAAAGTGTGATCAGGTCGTGGGTCAAAAAGTTCGAGTCTACGGGTTCGACACTAAATCAGAAACCTGCGGGGCGTCCAAGGTCAATATGAACGGTGGGAACTATAAGTCGGGACGTCAGTACGACGCGACCCTCAGTTATCATCCCGAAAGAGATCATCTGAGCTCGCCAAATCAAGAAAATTATAAAGGCGAATTTTGGTAAAAGTTCTGAAAGTTGACCCGTATAAACTTTAACTAGTCCAGGAATTGACACCGAATGACCACCATCTGCGCCGTGCTTTTGCCGAAAGAATGCTAGAGCGATTCCAGTTTGAACAATATTCTCTTTTCCGATGAAGCTCATTTTCATTTAAGTGGATTTGTCAACCAACAAAATTGTCGGTACTGGGCCGTAGAAAATTCCAAATAAAAAACCAAAGACTTACATTCACACAAGGTTACAGTTTGGGCGGCCATGTCGGCTGAATGAATTATCGGACCCCATTTCTTCGAAGATGAGTGAGGACTAACTAGCAGTAAATTCTGATCGCTACACAGCAATGTTACGTAACTTTTTCTTTCCACAACTGCATAATTTTTAAGCCTGCGACATTCTATACATCCAATGAGTCTTTAGCAGTTGTAAACGAAATGTTTAGGGGAAAACCGATATAGCTTCGAGGGAACATTCCGTGGCCTCTCCGGAGCTCAGATCAGATTTTTTCTCTGGGAGGTACCTCAAGAGCCGTATTTATGCCAATAAACCGACGTCGCTTACCCAGCTCAAAAACAACATTCGCAAAGAGATGTCGGCTATCCCACGAGCAATGTGCCAGCGAGTTTTTACGAATTTGAGCTCTAGATTCGAGAAGTGTATACGTTTAGATGGCACACATCTGTGATGTCATTTTAAAAAAATGTAATTCGCATGTGTTTACTGTATTAGAAATATAAATTATGTTCTCTAAGCTTTGTAATTTTTATTGTGTTTTTTTAAACCGCTCAGCTTAATGGCCCAACCTGTATTATAAACAATATTCATGCTTATGATTTCTTGTGACCTAGCTATCTACGCGTTATTTTATCCGAAGTTTTGGTTTTGAATAATTGTACATTATGATAATAAACAAATTGAGTTTGTTATCTCTTGTGCCCTTGTTATTGTTTCTTGTTATTAAAGACAATAATAGGGTAAGTGAACAGTAACAATTTAAGAAATAAATTAAAATAACCCTTATAAAGAGCAGGACAAATAGGTGACACAGGTAAGCGAGGTAGAAACATTAATTTTCTTTACAAACTACGAAAGCGATAGGCCGCTGTCAATTGACTGTCATTATAATAACGGCAAGAAGTAGGCTCAAAAACATGAAATGATTTTTTTTCTTTGAATAGCCACAATTTTATCGTTATTGTGTTTTATTAACAATGCTTCAGGAACGATACAGTGCACAGTGGGGGGTGGAGGGTGTCGTTCAAAACATTAATGATCACCGTCGACTGCGGGCCTTTCCTTGTGCCCATCGCTCCAGCTCTCGTTCTTGTCATCCTCAATGAACAGGGCGCCCTCCAGGCAGACATTCCCACGCGCGGACGCCATTTGCAGTCGTCGTCCACGCACAACTCACGTTCCAACGAGTTTCATATTCAAATACAATGTTTACACCACAAGTGTTTAGACCATAATCGTAAACAGACTTTTAAATATTTCGCGATCACGGTGATTGAACGTCGCCCGCCGCTTCATGTCTCTATAGAGTATCCATAACAAAAATTCGTTACATTGATCGTAAAGAACATATCACAGCGACAGTGTTTGGGACGTAATTACGATCGCCAGAATCAATAAAGTGTAACGTATCTTGTTACTTTATTAAGAGGATGTAGCGTTATAATATTTAATAGCTGGGGTAAACTATATATTGTTGTAAGACGAGATATATTTAGAAAATACTCACGGACACTGCTAGAAGTGATACATACGAGACAAGATGAAGAGTCGTCGCTCTTCAGCGCGGCAACAGAGAGCACTCCAGTATGAAATTCTAATTGTTTACCGCGAATTTTTCCACGAAAATTAAATTAAATTGCTCTACATCACGGTTTATATTCAAAATTAATATAATAATACAAAATTTAATGAAGATATCATAAATGGTATATACATATACAAAAAAAGATATGTAACACATGCGTTGCTTGATCCTTAATTATACAAATTGGGATACTGACCGGGAAGACACAATGGCCATTACACATGTGGCGAGCCGACGTCGGCCGTATCCGGCGGCGGGCTGCGGCCGCGTAAACAAACTCACTTTTTATAGACCACGCTTCTGCCATTCGTCTAGCATCAGACTGTGCTCTTCTGTTTAGTCTCCATCTATTCTTACAAATTATCGTTCGTAAAATATTCGTGTACGTTCCGTTACAGGCAACTTCCATACCTCCCTCGTCCTACGCATTTTATTTACTTCGAAAACAATTTAATACTGCTGTTTGGATCACACTCGAATCACACTCGAATGTGTACTCTTCGCTTGCTTTATGTTTGTATTGCGAGTCTTCGAAATACTTTGTCGATCGTTGTCCTCTAGCTAATTCTGATAGCAGACGGCGAGAATGTTCACATTAAAATAACCATGTCGATGGACGCAATAGACAGTAGCGACGCGAGCGCGGCGCACTCGTACGGCAGCGCGCGTGTCGCGGCCTTTTAATAGCACGAATATATTCATCTTGTTACAATTCTGGAATTTCTTTGGAATTGGGAAACTTTTTTAGTTTACAAATCTTTATGATATGTTTATACAACGGTATATACCTACATATTGTATTTTATTATGCAGGTTATTCGAGGTAGGCAGGGATACTGAGTTCCAAATATCTTTCTACTTGCAAAACTGACGTGTTTCTTGTAGATTCATGACATTCTTCATACATGCAAGTCAATTTCGGAGACGTCGGATTCCCCCATCAGCCAGTGTCTGGCCTATTATTTATATTCATATACATAACTACATTTAGTCTGATTCGTAGGAACAGTATACGGCAGTACCTATCAGCTCAAGTGGTACAAAAACGCCATAATTTTTTTTTTCTATACTACATAACGTATGGAACATCCAAAAACCCTGTCTTGTAGTCGCAAGTTCAAGATCAGATGATATTTTTGTACGTTATTGCAAGTAAGTTTTTACTTCGGTAATTAAATTAGTTAAGAGACACGCCCTTTAAAAGTTGTGAGGATAGAATTTAGGTTGAGTGTGTAATACCGAGTAAATATGACGCGACCGATGTTGGAACTCTACGACGTTCTGCTCGGTATAAGATAATTCTATCAGGAGCAATTAAGCGTAATTGATCTCAACTGGACAATGTGTGAGTGTAAAGATGAAGGGAGCGCGCGTCGCCTTGTTTGTCGTGCACACCGAATATCACTGGGTTTGTCTATGGTTAATATAAGTTGTAAGTAAATAGCTAAATACAAAACTAGTCATGAGTAATAAATAAATAATTAATAGTAATAAATAACTAATAATAAATAGTTGGAATATGAGCAATGAACAATCGCTCACTCGCTATTTCAGTAGTTGAATGTAAAATACAACATCTGGTCATCGATAGCGTGTTTTGTGTGAGTTTTATTTGTTACGTATTACTAAAACGTAACTGGTGAAACCTTTGAGTGTACTACACTCTTCTGTTTACCTCTTTGGCGGAAAAGCACGCTTGTTGTTAGGTTTTAAAAAAAGTAACATCACGCTTGTAATCCCCAAATAGGTGAGCAGAGGCGTGTAGTACACTTCCACGTTTTCCAAGTTCCATTTAGGTTTCAGTAATTAGTAAATAAATAACTTCATACAAAACATGCTATCAATGACCAGACGTTAATCGTCATCAGCCTATCTCAGTCCACTGCTGGACATAGGCCTCCCCCAATGAGCGCCATCGCGCCCTGTCCTCAGCTTGTCGCATCCAGCATCTGCCTGCAGCTTTTCGCAGATCGTCATCCCACCGGGCCGGAAGGCATCCTACACTACGTTTGCCGCGGTCTCCACTCCAGAACTCGTCTACTCCACCGGTTGTCGGTTCTTCGCCAGATATGCCCAGCCCATTGCCACGTTGCCATTAATTATACATACACATACTTATGATCATGCATATAAATATGTACATACACATGTACATACATATGTATACAAACATATGTACATAAGTACATATATATCGGTACATAATATTGCCGGTTCCCATAAAAATCGTTTGGTAATCCGCTAGCCGACGTAAACCGGCTCAGTAATTATCAACTTTAAGGTAAAAACGAAACTTATAATTGCTTGTGGTGACAAATTCGAAAAGTTTTTTCGTCAAATTTCGCTGAACATCTGCTAACTGGATCCGTTGAAGGAGGTGACAGCGATAATACCATTAATTTCCTTACTTTTTCCTTTACAAACAACAATTTGGTATGATTGTTAAATCTGATGTCTTATTACTTGAATCGGAATCAAAATGAAATACTAGTACTAAGTAAATAGAATTTTCTTCATGTGCCACAAGTCAGAAATCGTTCTCATTTACGAAAAAACACCTAATGTATTTATTTCCTTATCTTTCTGTATATTTTTAAGTTCGTATTATTATATTGATGAGGTAAAAGAAAATATATATTTTTTCAATATATTTAAGCATGATAAAATTGGCGCATATAAATATATCATTGTCATTACACGTTTTACCTTAACTTAATATAATTTCATCTTTATCAGTAGCTAAGCGAGAGATATTATGATTTAAATATGTACGTTATTGTACAATATAGGCAAATTCATCTGTTCATCACGTTTATAGAAAATGACTTGAAACTTCGAACATTCGCGAAGTCAGTTTGAATTGGAATATAAATCTAGTTGCTAATGTAAAACTTCGTCAAGTCGAGTCAAAGATATACAGTCGTGTGAAACTCGTCAAGAAAAGAGAAGCGAAATCAAATTAACTTTCAATAACTGACTGTTCCATAAATTTAACATTACAGGACAGGGAGACCCTTCCCGGAGAGCGTTGAAAATTTAATTTGATGTTAATCATCGGTATGGGCGGGCAATGGCACTGGCCGCGGGGTGACGTTTATGGTTATTCGAATCTGCGAAACATATCTCATTTCATGGATAATTGACTTGACGCAAATCTTATTAGTAATAATAATTTTGCTAATTTATTTGCGAATTTTAATGAATGGTAAAACATAAATAGATAAATGAATATTAATTTATTAACTTGTTCATTCGTTTCCTAGTGACAGGGAAACTAAAGGTTTAAGCAATGTTTTCAATTGAATACAATGCTATAACTATTTCAACAGATTCTCTACGAGCAATGTAATTACTAATTTGTAACACATAAGGGCTTCGCGAAAGCATGAACAATTTGTGACTTAAAAATTGTTCCAAACATAAATTGTGTGAAAAATGAACTAAAAAGTAAAAAATAATTCTTAAAAAAATTTAAGTAATATAGCTGCTTTATTTATCAATAGTTTCACTATTTCTTATTGACTATGACGGTAGGCTATGTGTTGCACGCAATACATAAAATATAATTGTGAAGATCCTAGAAAGGACATCAGGATGATTTTTTTTCTTTATATTATTGCATTGTCATCGGTCCTTGATGAGTGTGCAAAAATTCAAATTAATCCGACATTTCAAAGTCGGTCAAAATCACGTTTAAAGTGTCCGTTACAAACATACATAGATACAGCCGAAGCCAATAAAAGCGTATTAAAAATATAGGCAACTCAGCTTAATATTTTATTTGCTTTCTTGTACCAGGAAACATCTGTATCTGCTTTCTTACTAAAAAAATACTCGGCTCTCTTAATTATCATAAATGGGCATCTTAAATAAACGCGTATTATTATTCTTCATGCGCAAAACAACTTCCGTTTCAGGATCTCAGAGCTCATTCAATTCCTTTATACCGACATTGTATTAATATTAAACTGCGTGTTAAATTAAAATAAACATTTTCTTAAGCTGTAGTTTAACTTCTAAAATAAGTATTTAGTTTACATTAAGTTATATCCAGCTTAGCTTACACACAACATTAGTTTAGACCGGGTAGTTTTCGAATTTTGTTTATGAATACACCCGGTGGAAAATAGCTGAAACATGTATTGAAAATGACATCATTTAATAAATATAACATAATAAGTCCCGAGCCTGATGTTTACAGAACCATAAGTAAAAAGTTAGTTGAGAACTAAACGATGAAATTAATATTACAGTTCTTCCCAGAACGTTATTTGTTTAGGGATTAACGGTTTTATTTAAATGAGCTAAAAGTACACTCTTGTCCGAATTAAGTTAGAATTTGTTGCGAATTATACCGTTCCGCTCGGGGCTGTGTTAGGGACAATAAACCGAAACTAGAATAAGGTAATGTATATTATTATTTAGCACAAATCAGTTTTTAGAGAAACTTTGTTAACTTCGTCAAATATAAAACTGGAATAACAAAACTATAATTGAATTTATCAACATAAAAACAGAATAAACGAAAACTAAGTTAGGACAATGATAAAGTATTCCGCTTCTCTTTACTGTAACCAAAATAATAGAACTGAACTGAAGTTTGGTCAAAATTTTCTTTCAGATGTTTTAATTTCCTTGCATCTATGAATATTGTAACAATCTTCCTCTACAGGAACAACGTTGTAATCCAATTCTTTTGAACCTAAATTTATTCAATATAAAATTTACGAATTATCGTGACCTAATACACATGACAACTTTTTATTGTTTGAGACCCAGGACCATAAAATTGTATGAAATCCATAATTTTTAGTGCTTTACATTTATTCCGAAAAAACATCTTTAGCTTGTTGATATTTTTTTCGGAGTCGTTAGGAATGAGAATAGCGCTATTTATGTATTAAATGAAGCGCTCAAAGCCCTGACGCAATGTTAGATATGAAATAATTTAACACTGTACGGTATATTTCAGCGGTCATACAAACGCAGAAGTTACCCATGCCTAGTATTAGGACGTAAAATGGGGTACAATCAAATATGATAATAAAATAACTATAAAGCTGTTTATAATGACATGCTTAAGTAAATAGTTTAAGTTAACCCAAAAATTTCATTTACTTATGATGTACGGTGTGATCCACCGAGGTAAAGGCACGTATAATAGGTTATGCTAAATCTAGATTAACTAGTTCAGATAACATAAATAACGCGAGAGTAGCCAAATATAAATACCAACACGTAGATTTACGTTCTAACTCTGACACGGCCTCCGCTGTCCCGTAAAAAGCATTAGCACGCGTCATGAACGTCGTAGTTTTTAAAGTAAGCAGTTGTATTTTGTAATGCTTAATTCAAGTTTGGAATTTGAATTTAGCATTACAAAACTTCTGAATTTAAATAATTAGCATTAATCAACAACAATAAGAATTAACTTATGAGTTATTTCTATTGAGTTTCTGAAGGAAATGACTTCAGACATATCACGTTTATAAACATAAGGTGGTTAGTTTTCATTAGTAAGTTAATAGAAAAAATGTTTCACATTAATATAAGATGAACCGATAAATCATCGTCCAGAACAAGCTGACTTAAGAAACGATTTTCCACTTGCACTGCGTTTACTGTTTGAACTTTGGAAACTTCGACTGTGAAATTATCTCCCGTGTTATTCGTTACAGCTGAATTGCTGTTATGTTCAACTGATCCCAGTACTGCTTCAGCAAAATCCACATCTTGTCGACAAGACGCTTGTGGTCCAACGAAGTTGAGAGATTTCGCAACTAGATTCTCATCCCATTCACGAGAATGATATCTAAGCTTCAACCACAGAAGGGCTGGCTTTATGTTTCTTAGATTAATATGCACCACCTGTGTTGGTATAAAACGATTGGTACCTTTCTTCATTAAACAATTTATTGTTTTACCTTGTAAATAGCAAAAGGGCAAATTCTCGAAGGTGCTAGATTAATCCGATTTTGAATTTCCAGTATACTACATATGATGTTAATTCTACCTATAAGCCGTTAAGAGTGTTAATTATTTGTATTCTCCGTGGCTACTTTGCTGCAAGCAACATGTGCTCATGAGTAAGGACTTCGTACAGGTCCGAAACTAGTCTGGCAATCCCGAAAAACGTACGTGAGTTAAGCCGTTACATTTTTAATCATATTTGTATTCATTTCTAAATAACTGAATGTCAATCTCTCTATATCATATTGTACCATTACCATTACCAAAACGTTTCCGTGCACTGGAGTTATCGTTAATGTCAATGAGTCGATTAGTAAGGTAAATTGCTTGACGGTCACTAAAACCGAGATATCGATACAGATGACATTAAATAATAATCGACCCATTTATCATTCCACTGTTGGAATATGGATCTCCTCTCAT
>DWJK01000758.1:0-19919 GCA_018248815.1 Croniades pieria auraria
TAGTAATAATTGAATGCCCGTTGGTCGAGCGGTTACAAGCGCGATTGCCGATCGGAAGGTCCTGGGTTCAAATCCCGGGTCGGGTACTATTGGATTTTCCCAATTTATAATTTCTATTAGTGACTCGGAGTCTGGAGCTGTGTCCGATACATGGCAATAGGCTCACCACCTATTCCATGGGACGTAAACGTAACCAGTGAAATGTGGGACGTACTAAACTCCTCTGCCTACCCCTTCGGGGATTACAGGCGTGATGTTAAGTTTTACGTTTAATAGTATTAGTTTTTTGGTTGCTATGTCTTGGAATGGAGTAGAATTACTTTCTGTAACCAAAAAAGAGTAGTATGTATAATGTAGGTTCAATAATGGTTGGAAATATTAGACTTTTACAAAAGAGAAGATCAAAATACCGTGTACGTAAGAGATAGAGGAAATATAAAAAACAGAACAAAAGGAATGTCAGGTTCATTGTGAGGTAATCGTCTTTGCAATATGATGCATGAAGGATTGTTGAGCAATAGATTGATTGACGATAGATGATCGTAAGAGCGCAGCGATAGTGTTTAGTCCGACCTTGGCTTTCTGGCCATGTTTGTGTATTAAAGCTCATCTTATCTGGTCAACAGCAATTGG
Source organism: Croniades pieria auraria (assembly GCA_018248815.1). Lineage (NCBI taxonomy): Eukaryota > Metazoa > Arthropoda > Insecta > Lepidoptera > Hesperiidae > Croniades > Croniades pieria. The sequence continues at coordinate 634 of DWJK01000758.1, forward strand.
TGGTGAAGCCGGACCAGCTGATCAAGAGACGCGGCAAGCTGGGACTGGTGGGAGTGAACAAGGCGGCCCCAGACGTGAGACGCTGGCTCGCTGAACATACCAACAAGGAACAGCGTGTGGGAGTCGCTGTTGGGAAACTCAGACGCTTCATAGTCGAACCCTTCGTCAAACATGAGCCAGTAAGACTTTTCTCCTGAGTTGAGTTTAAATTTAGAACGTTGAAATTTAAATTAGAAATTGAAAAAATTATGTCAGACTGCTCTTACATAAATAAATAAACCGTCAGTTTTTTTTTTAAGTACAGCTTGTCATGTATGAAATGTAAACCGGTCGGATTTCAAATTTAAATTGAAAAAATGACATGCTGCTCACATATAAACAGTTTCAATTTAAAAAGTATTTCAGATAAATTACTCAAACATAAATGTGCCGTTTGGAATTTAAATTGAAATATGTCAAACTGATCTACTTTAAATATTGATAGTCTAGAACAATTTGAATTTGAAGAGAGAAAAAAAATATATAATTTTGAATAAATTGGCATTCCTGCCATTCATACATTAGTACTTTCTTGCATGTTTTTGCACTTTAAAATAGACAGAAAATGAAGAATTACACATGAAATCGCTATATTATGAACTAAATATAAAGTAAGTAGCATGTATAAAGTGTTTTTTTTTAATTTTTTGTAACTGTTCAATTAGAATGAGGAGATGTACCTGTGCATCCAGTCGGGGCGCCGCTCCGACACGATACTCTTCCACCATCAAGGCGGCGTGGACGTTGGCGACGTGGACGCGCTGGCGGTCCGCTTGGAAGTGGGTTTGATTCCTGTTTAGTACATTACATCTCTGCACACTTTATAATGTTCATAATGTTATAATATTATATGACTTATAGACTATTGTAAGACATATAACTATTATAATAGTCATACAATAATTATGGTTTCAAACTTTCTGAATTGCTTTCTGAAAGAGTGTTTTTGAGATATTACACTGTAGTCGCAAATGAGCATTATATATATTCATGGAATCCAAGACACTGAATGTTTGGAATTAAAGTATGAAGTGCTTAAATTATTTTTTGCCTCCAGGTACCGGTGGATACTTTCCCATCAGGAGAAGAGATTGACAGGGTTCTCTTGAAGAACATTACTTCTGCAACCCTCAAAAGGTGAGAGACGTCAAGAAAAGCATATTTCTTTGTAAATGTATGGACATTGTTATCAGATATCCCAAAAAAATTCCATGAAAAACATAACATAAGTGTTGAAACATGGGAATACTACAATCCTCTGCCTGCCTCTTCATGGAAATACGGGCGTGATGATACGTAATCAGATACTGCAGGATGTGGACTTGAATGAGTGCATCATATCACTGGACATATTTGAAGAAATTCTATAGTTACGGTTAACAATACTCAATAGTACATATGATTTTGCATTTTACCAGCTGAATTTTTAACGTTATAGGATACATTACCTATTAACCTTTATATTGCCTAATTAAATGACTTTTTATTTGTATTTGGAGAAAATAAACGAATCACTAAAACTCCTTGCCAGGATTCTGACGACCTTCATAGTATCCCTGTACCGGGTGTTCGTGGATCTCTGCTTCACTTACATGGAGATCAACCCTATCGTGGTCACTAACGAGCGCGTCTACCTCCTGGATCTGGCCGCCAAGCTGGACACCACAGCGGACTTCATCTGCGCGAAGAACTGGGGCGATATTGTGTTCCCCCCGCCGTTCGGAAGGGACGCGTACCCTGAGGAGGCTCATATAGCTGATTTGGACGCTAAGAGCGGTGCTAGTTTGAAGGTGATTTTGGTTTTAGTACACATACTCGCATACAAATATGTATACATTTACACACATACATACACAATCACAAAAATACATTCACACACAGATATATAAATATAATATACGTGTACATTCACACAAATACAACATAGTTTACACCGAAATATATTGTGAATTCACACTGTACAACTAAATTTGTCGATTGGTTCGTCGCTCTGGTAACCACCAGAGCAACGAACCAATCGAAACCCGAACGCAATAACCATTGCGTGTGGGTTTCGAGCTGGAGGTCGCGGGTTCCCTCCCACTTATAAACCCTCGCGGTGTTTTCATCCAATGGTATCGTTAAACCTCTCCCACTCCATCCGGCCTCCCGACGAACGTATGCCGTCCCAATCGCAGCCCACGGTACCGTTACGTCCGTGTGAGTCATAGCGCGGCCCGTTCCCAGCTGACGGTGCTGAACAAGTCGGGGCGCATCTGGACGATGGTGGCGGGCGGCGGCGCGTCCGTGGTGTACACGGACACGGTGTGCGCGCTGGGCGGCGCCGGCCAGCTCGCCAACTACGGCGAGTACTCGGGCGCGCCCACCGAGGGGCAGACCGCCGACTACGCCAAGACCATCTTCAGCCTCATGTGCCGCGACAGACACCCGCTCGGCAAGGTACCGCACTAGCTACTGTTCACATGCGACTACGACCCGCTTTAATGACGTAATATCACAGTAAAAGATGAATTCTTTGAATCCGTCTACCTTGGAGTTTGCATAACGTTCTGAGACGTTTTCGGTCTGTCAATAAACACTTGGACGACGTGGCAGACTATCGCTTTAACACTTCTCGTTCCGAGATTAGACCCTTTATCCGACAGTAGAGTGATTGAAGGGTCGAAGAGTCGAAAAAAACTAGCTCGGCTAGTACAACATCTTTATTTACCGATAAGACCTTGGTGATACGACTTCCCAGGTGCTGATAATCGGCGGAGGCATAGCCAACTTCACGAACGTCGCGGACACCTTCCGAGGCATCATCACAGCGATAGAGACTTACAAAGATGCACTGCTGCAGTACAATGTCACCATCTTTGTGCGGCGCGGCGGACCCAACTACCAGGAGGGGCTTCGGTAAGATCCTGAGTTCATTGAGAGCCTTATATGTATGTATCCCAATTGAAGGATCATTACTATATCAAAAGGCCAATAATTTCTTCTCGCACCCCCTTCTCCTTCTCCTCTTCCCCATCTCCTTCTCATCTTCCCCTTTTCCTTCTCCTCTTCCTCCTTCTCTTCCCCCCTTCTCCTCTTCCCCCTTCCCTCTCCACTCTCCTGCTCTTCACCTATCATAAACGACAACAAATAACAGTAGCAGATGAAACTTTAAATTACAATAAATAATTGATTTACCGAAATCAGTGTGATTGAGTAAAAGTTCAGTGGAAAAAATGATGAAATGTGTTTCTGCCTAACACTATTGACTTTATTGTTCTCAGACACCCAATTACAACGGTGGAACGTTAAAAGATTTGATGATATCATGGGGATGACAATGATGATATTTCTCCCACAGACAAATGCGCGAAGTGGGACACCGTCTCCGCATCCCCTTGTACGTGTTCGGTCCAGAAGCCAACATGACCTCCATAGTGGGCCTGGCTCTGGGTCAAGCGCCCATCCCAGCAGACCACCAGCTGGACTACGCTCCCAAGCAGCTACCCAAGCCTGAGACAGGGGTAAGTTTGACCATCTCTCGTGTTGATGAAGATTTGGTTTTTGGACCTTTCATGTTATACCAACGGTCATAGCGCATTATATGGCTTTTTTATTCATATAGAGACAATAGCATTAAATTTCCTTATATACAATAGTTAAATATCATAGAATAGTCTGTAAGTCATATAATATGATAATAGTCATGGAACAATTATGATTTCAACCTTTCTGAATCGTTTTCTGAAAGAGAGTGTTACACTCTAGTCTAGGGAAAGAGAGATGTTACACTCTAGTCGCAAATGAGTGTTATATAGTTTTTCAATGGTCTGGTTACCACAAAACAGTCTCTTCAAGCTGACTTTGTTTTTAGACAGCGACATGTGAAGATTTATTTATTCATTGTTGATTAAATCGAGTACGAAAAACCTCTTAGATTACGTAAAATAATTTATGTAAGATAATACTAAAATTGGTCATAAATTGATCAATAAAAAAATATCAATTAAAAGAACATAAATACAGATTAAAAAATCATGTTAGTTAAAGACACTTTACTAAATCAAATGACTCACAGAACCTCAAGCGAACATTTAAAACTGTCCTCTACTTATTACCAGTTAGCTGATGGAGTAACAAACACAAACATTTTTTACAATTGCTATTAGTTAGATATAGTAGAAGCATAGTATAAAACTCTTGTGATCTTCCACAGCCAATTCCCGAAGTGGAGATCCCGAAGATAACTAACCAGCTCTTGGATCTGGCGTGTTCCCAAGCCCCCACGAGGCTGGACCTCGGCCAGCAGGTGACCAGTGCCCGTCCACTGTTCAGCGACCGGACCAAAGCCATTGTGTGGGGAATGCAGAACAGGGCTATCCAGGTTGGTACCGTAAAGTATCCAAGAGTATTTGGTAGGGCGTCTCGTTGGTCTAGTGGTCGCCAGCACGAATACTGATCAAGAGGTCCTGGGTTTGATCCCCGGATCGGTTACTATTGGGTTTATACATAAAAATGTTTTTTATATGTACATATATGTGCAGTTTATCAACCATCTGATTACCATAACAGACTTGTCTCAAGCCTAGAGTTATTCCAAAGGTCAGATGGAGGTTGGATGTGAAGATGTCACACATCATCACTTAGGCCTCTCCTAAGGAGTTTGACCTTGCAGATGTCCCTGTATATTTATTATTGCTATTCAATTCCTAGGGCATGTTGGATTTCGACTACATATGCCGTCGCGCGGAGCCCTCGGTGGTCGCCATCGTGTACCCGTTCACGGCAGACCACAAGCAGAAGTACTATTTCGGAAATAAGGAGGTATTCGTGCCCGGTAAGTGGTTCACAGATACTACATGTCGTGTTCGTTTCGTTTATTGTGTCTTCGAAGCCGTGAACAAGCATTCATAAGCCGTTATGTTGGTCGTTTTGTGTAGAGCTCAGCGCAGTAATGATACATACATTTATTTTATATAAGACTTTCATGCTGAATGAAAAAATTTATCATCATCACATCAGCCTTTATGTTTCCACTGCTGATCATAAACCTTTCCAAGGCGTGCCGAATGTTAACCTGTGTTCATCATCATTACCAGCCTATCTCAATCCACTGCTGGACATATTCCTCCCTAATAAGCGCCATCGTCTTTCCCTCGACTTGCAGACTCCAACATCTGCTTGCAGCCTTAACCTGTGTTAATATAAGAATATTATTTGCAGTGTTCTCCGACATGGACGTTGCCATGAGAAAGCACCAGGAAGCCACAGTGCTCGTCAACTTCGCCTCGCTGAGGTCCGCTTACGAGAGCACCCTGCAGGTATGTCCAATCATACTTACTTGTTAGGGCTGAATCCTGATATTCTTTGCAATATTTTACTCCTTATTTCTAAGGCTTGATTTATGGAAGTAACCTTAGTTGGTGTTAAACAATTACAAAGTTGAAATCTATATATAAATATAATGCTAGAGGTCTGCCGTTGTGCGCTCATCAATTAGAAATTACTGGATTAAGTTTGATAAATAAAATTGAGCTTTACGTCTTTCGATATTTAGTTTTATCTATAAATACATTATCACGATATCTTTATGTCATATAAAGTCAGTAAATTTTCAGGAGTTGCATTTTTAGCGATTGGCTTCAATACTTTTTGTTTTCTCTGTGTTCTCTATACATAAAATATATTGTTTATATCATAAGCAAATCGGACGAAGTCGCGGGTAACAGCTAGTATGATCAATATAATGCTGAAATTTATAACTATACAATAATTATTAATGAGCAAGGGATGTTATTTATGTGAATTGAGAAAGGCATATATGACAATAGGCTCACCACCTATTCCATTGTGGGACGTAAACGAAACTGCTGAAACTTGGCAGTGTTCTATACTCTTCTACTTAACCCTTCAGGGGATTACAGGCGTGATATTACGTTGAACGGAGATTCGTTAACATGCCATAACTGTCTTCTCACAGGCGATGCAACATCCTCAAATAAACACAGTCGTCATCATAGCTGAGGGTATCCCGGAGAATATGACCAGGAAGATTATCAAGCTGGCTGACTCCAGAGGGGTGAGTGTAATTCTACCCTCAACAGATAAAGTTATAAAGACTCAACGGTGTCCAATTAATTATTAAGGTACAAAGTCGGTAAGATGGTGAGAATAGAAGAATTTATCAGACAATAAAAAATATAGGTATCCATTTCGTCGTTACACCGTTGGACAATATACATTTATACTTATATATATATTAAGGCTTGTTGATATTGTTATTTTTTGTCCAGGTGAATATAATAGGTCCGGCCACGGTGGGAGGCATCAAGCCGGGCTGTTTCAAGATCGGCAATACCGCGGGAATGATCGACAATATCATTGAGAGCAAGCTCTATAGGCCTGGCAGGTGTGTTCATTCTGTTTAACACAATAATTCATATATTGGGTTTTCTTGATTTGGAATTCACATTAGTGGCTTGGAGTCTGGATTTGTGCCCGGTATCATTACTATAGCAATGACCCCCTATTTCATGGGATGTATAACATATGTCACGATTGACATAACGATAAGGTTCCACGTTTTTATCTAGACGGCAAAGGAGTGGCACACTCCGCTAGTGTTTTTTTCTGGATATCAAGGGTGAATAGGCTTTTATCTGCGGTCTCCACCAGACCGGATCACAGTCAAATGCTAGCTTAGCGTATGATAAAAAAATTAATATTCTCTCTTCTTCGTTTTTACTTCTCTGACTCCATCTCCTTCTCGCTTTCCTTCTTTTTCATTTTTTAATTCCTTATTTGATTAATATAATGTTAATACAATGTCATTATGAGGTGTGCAATTCTAATTATCGACAAGTTTAACACATTACGCGCACAAAAGACTACAATATTCTTGCACAATCACGTAATATAAGCACACGTGGTGTGTTTGCGCAGCGTGGCGTACGTGTCCCGTTCGGGCGGCATGAGCAACGAGCTGAACAACCTGCTGGCCAAGCACGCAGACGGCGTGTGCGAGGGCGTGGCCATCGGCGGCGACCGCTACCCAGGCACCACCTTCCTCGACCACCTGCTCAGGTGCCCTCTTCACTATTAAATATTTTGTTATTTTCATGGAAAACTCACAGCTAATACAGTAAAGTAAATGATAAAAAATAACAAACGAAGGCCGTTCATATGTTTTCGCGCATAGTCATGAGTATTATATACATGTAAGTTCAGTATTATATGATATTTGGCCCACCCCGTAAGGGATTTGGCGTGAAGATATGTATATATCTATAAGGTCAGTTATAAATTTAATTTATATTTATGCATAAGAATACAAGGACATAAAAGTTGAATAAATTAATATGTAGCATTTCAAATATAAATCCACACCAGCAGTTAAAAAATGATTTAATAGTTTAAGTTGAGGATCGCACTTGACGTGGCCTTTTCCAGGCGTTGAATTGTAGAGATCGTCGCGTGAGAAAAAAGCGTTACGCGGGGATCACTGTCGGGAGAATCACCATACTCGCATATTATATTTTTTGTAAATATATCATATTGATGTCCAGGTTTGAAGCGGATCCCAATGTGAAGATGCTGGTGCTGCTTGGGGAAGTGGGTGGTGTTGAGGAGTACCACGTGTGCAGGGCGATAAGAGATGGTTTAATCAAGAAACCCATGGTGGCTTGGTGCATTGGAACTTGTTCTGGTGAGAAATGTGTTAAATAAAAAAGGAATAAATTTCCTAGAATGGTATACAAACTTAAGTGTTAAATGTAACATCACCCCTATATCTGCTCGCAGAGGTAAGCAGAGGAGTGTAGTACATTCCAACGTTTTACCAGTTGTCCCATTATGGAAAAGGTGGCGAGCCTATTGCCATGCACCGGGCACAGATCGAGACTAGATTCACTAATAGGAATTTCATGTCAGTAACGTTCAGGTCCGGTCGCTCAGCAGTCGCGCTTCCGATCACTCGACAAACGTCCAACCAACGAGGCAGTCCAGGCTTAAACTGACCACAATAGTCAATAGCCAGTAATACAATTTGTTAGTATTATTTAAAATACGGATGAATGGTAACAAATTAAAAACCTTAATGATAACTTTAAACATAGACCAATGAAAATTGAAGTAAATAATGATTTAACATGGCGATGATGTCGCAGACATGTTCACGTCCGAGGTGCAGTTCGGGCACGCGGGCTCGCTGGCCGGCTCCGCGCTGGAGAAGGCGGCCGCCAAGAACGCCGCGCTGGCCGCCTGCGGGGTCGCCGTGCCCGACTCCTTCGACACCCTCGGCGACGCTGTTAAGAAGGTACCATAATTTGTCATACATTTTTTGCCGTATTGTTACGTACGGGTACGTAGATTGGCGGCGGGAAACGATGCAATGTTCTGTATAGAATGACCAGTGAAAGATCCTTTCGGGGTGCACATACTGTTTATTTACTCATAAGAGAGTAAGCGATATCTCTGTACAGAACTCGGTCCATTCCATTTTTCTTAGCTTAAATGTTTTACTGTTAATAAATAAATAAATATTTACTTTTATTTACTCAGGTGTACAAGAAACTTGTGGCCGAGGGCAAGATAATTGAGAAGGAGGAGGTGGAACCGCCGAAGGTGCCAATGGATTACGACTGGGCGAGAGTGAGTTGCAGGATTTATTTCTGTTATAAAATTAACCTGTTATATGCATTCTGCCTCACCCCAAATTGACTTATCGGTTTAGTGATCTGTTCTTGTTCTTTGTATGTGTGTGTGGTCTGTCTGTATGGGTAACACTCACATAACGAGTGTGTGTATAAAAATTTATTTAAAACGTAACACCACGCCTGCAATCCCCGAAGAGATAGGCAGAGGAGTGTAATACAATCCCACGTTTCATCAAACTAGATTCTGTGCTACTACTGGATATTTTAAAGTGGAAAAAATCTAATAACCCTTGGCCTGACCCAGGGATTGAGCGCAGAAACTCTTGTGCAGCAGTCATGTTTGCAACAAATAGACCAATGAGGGAGTTCTATTACATAATTTACAAGTATTTATACAAAACATGTAAAAGTCTTGTGTCTATCTGTCTGTCAGAGTAAGTTAGAATTTACTGCGGTTTTATATAAGCTCACTGCAAGCTTGGAAAAGTTTCTTTAATTATTCTATCCTATATAGAAATAATGTTTATTAATGGTTTATGTTCAATTTCCAGAAACTAGGGTTGATCAGAAAACCAGCCGCCTTCATCAGCACGATCTGCGACGAGCGGGGCCAGGAGTTGAGCTACTGCGGCGTGCCCATCAGCCAGGTACTGGAGCGGCAGCTGGGGGTTGGTGGCACCATTAGTTTGCTATGGTAAGATTTTTCTTTTATTTATTTATTCTGCATCAATATATATTACTCAGTTTTATTAATACTAAGTTGACATTAATTTTAAGTTATTAATTATCTTGGGAAATTTTCCACTGTTATTTGGTATTGAAGTGAGCATCTAGAGAGAACGTGCCTTGGTAATCAGACAGCCAGTAAGCTACATACATACATTTAAATAAATATTTATATATGGCTATTTGAATGGCGGCCACGTCTCGGTAAAAGGAGCGTAGGTCGCCCTTCTATCACATGGTCTGATGACCTGAAGTGAAGGAGTGGCGTCGATTAGGGGAAGCCTACGTCCAGCAGGGGCCATCTAAAGACTGACGATGATGACGTCATGGATATTTTTATTACATTTACACCTAGAACAAACACCTGCGGGTAGTACATAAATATTCGTCTCGGGCGGGAGTCGAACCGACGACCTCGCCCGACGGTCGGGGTCGCCGTTCACCGGAGCGACGGTTCGGTCGAAGCCGTCGACACGAGCGGGCCAGGTGCGCGGGTGGGCTAGCAGGTGCGCGTGCGCAGGTTCCAGCGCGAGCTGCCCGAGTGGGCGTGCAAGTTCTTCGAGCTGGTGCTGATCGTGACGGCGGACCACGGGCCGGCCGTGTCGGGCGCGCACAACACCATGGTGGCGGCGCGCGCCGGCAAGGACCTGGTGTCGTCCGTGGTGAGCGGCCTGCTCACGGTGGGCGAGCGCTTCGGCGGCGCGCTGGACCGCGCCGCGCAGGACCTGTGCGCCGCCTACGACCGCGGCCAGCACCCGCAGGAGTTCGTCAACGAGAAGCGCGCCAAGGGCGAGCTCATCATGGGCATCGGCCACAGGTGCGCCCGGCTGCGATCTCGCTTGCTAGTGGACCGCGTGTAGTCTCTCGTCTCGGATGAGTCCGGATCGGATGAATCGGACGAGATGGACGCCGACAGAGGGAGACGGAGAGAAGGAGATGGAAAGATTTTTTGTTGATGGATGTTACTGGTGATATTTTTCGTTACTAAAGCTCGAAAACATCACGTGCGACTCGGGTTTATGGTTTATGTTACTCACATGGATAAACTGCGAGTTCAATCCGACGTAAGCCTCAAATTAAAAGTAAATAAAAATCAATTAATTATAATCATATCGGTAGGCACCTCTCGTTATACTTTATTATAAAAAACACAACATTGGTTATTTTTTTTTCTTTTAAGCTCTCCTCTCTTTTCTTTACACTGAAACGTGTACATTAAATTACTTAGGTCCTGAAATGCCACTGTTGCATTATAACTGTAACTGAACTACTAACAATGCAAAACGTCCCGCCGCTCCCCAGGGTGAAGTCGATCAACAACCCGGACTCGCGCGTGCGCGAGCTGAAGGCGTTCGTGTGCGCGCGCTGGCCCGCCTGGCCCGTCACGCGCTACGCGCTCGACGTCGAGGCCATCACCACGCGCAAGAAGCCCAACCTCATCCTCAACGTGGACGGCATCGTGGCCGCCGCCATGGTCGACATGCTGCGCCACTGCCAGCTCTTCACGCAGTCAGTATTCTGAGTTTTATACGGAGACGCGGCGTAGATTAGGGGACACCTGTGTCTGACGCTGCACGTCTTGAGGCTGATGATGATGAATCATCGATCCATTCGGCTATTAATGAGCAGTATATATAAACAGTATAAGTCCTAAATATAAAATAACAATAAATAATAATTTTCGACCCTTTTATCATTCCACTCTTGGAATACGAGACTCCTCTCCTGATCAAAGGGTTAAGGCCATAAGCCAGTACATTGTTTGATTTTTTGTTTTTGTCTATGTCTGACGCTAGGTGTCTAACAAGATGGACAGGGTGCAGCGATTGCCAAATATTTCTAACTGTACAGAACTCTTGTGCTTAACAATTACGAGTTTAAATTTTGAATTTTTGAATGTACTTAGATAAAAACTTGTACTATAATTAAAGTTATAACCATTTCTTATTTTATTTTCGGTCCTGTACAGTCATTAGCAACATTTACCTACAAAGATTTGGACGAAAATGTTTTAATTTCGCCTGCCTAATGAACATGGACTAAGCGTTTTGTTTTTTCTTCCAGAGAGGAAGGCAACAATTACATTCAGATGGGCACCATCAACGCACTGTTTGTGCTGGGTCGCACGATTGGACTCGTGGGCCACTACCTGGACCAGAAGCGCATGAAGCAACCGTTATACCGCCACCCGTGGGACGACATCACCTACATGTCACCGCTCAACTAAGTACGCTTGTGACGATAGATGGCGCTGTTATTGCTAGTAGGTCAAGATAGATGGCGTTGTTTGCAATTTGTTTTCTATTTGTCGTGTGTATAGTTGTACTTGTTGCTACTAGATGGCGTTTTGTGCTAGTTCCACAATTTAAAACTAGATTGCGCTGTTTTGGCGTCATTTTTACAATACTCAGAACTGATATAAATTACCTATAATATGCTCGTTGAACGCACAAAATTAGTATAATTCTTTATCGGTTTTGTTGTTTTCATATTTTTAAATTGTTGCTATCTCTCTTACTCGCTATATCAAAGGAATAGGACACAAAGAATGTAAACTGACGCGGCGTTCCTTTCTCTGGGTCGGCGCCAAATATCGTTTAGTTAGTAATAATGTATTTCTCGTATCTTGTTAGTAAAAAAATAGGTATATAGTGTAATAATTGTCGTTTTAATATAATGGGGTTTATATAATACCAGTTGATATGTTACGTTTAATAAAATAATTAAAGTAGCTTCTGTAGGCTGGAAACGTTTGATTTTTACGGAGCGAGATGTTCTGTATAAGCTTAAAAATGTGACAACAGAGGGCGCTAGTTGTTTTAACCGCTGTTGTTTCGTGTTGTAGAGGGCGACACTGTAACATCCATAAAATGTTCTGTTAACTATACAATAATATAAAATTTCCAAACCCCGCATTATGCGACGCTTGGTGTGTTCAAAGCTAACACCCGCACTTGAGCATTGTCGCCTTTCACAGCCAACATGTAATTTAATTTAACTATGCTAATATACATAATCAGTAATAACAGCGAATAAAAGTAAAATGTCATGTCATTCGTCATTTGAACGCGTTTTTTATCATTGTCAGTGTACTTGAAGAAGTAAATGACTTCGTTGACGATTTATAATTTAATTGTAAACATGCACATTATTATATATATACCAACTTAACTCACGTACGTTTTTCGGGATAGCCAGACTGGTCTCGGACCTGTACGAGGTCCTTCATCATGAGCTCATGCCCGTCGCAGCGAGGTCGCGGCGGAAACCGAAATTAAATACAATACATATGAATATTGAATAGTGAGATGTCATTTTACTCGTTATTTCTATGTGTATTTATAATCGATTTTTAAAGAATCGATAGTTTTTACTCGAATATTTTTAATTAGTGCAGTTTTTTATCCCACGTATTATATATGCCTGATGTTTCAAAGTATTGGTGAAATATTTAATATAAATTTCTTTTATCTCCCTTTCCACCAAAATAGACAGATATATACCGGTGTATGGCAATAAGCTCACTACCTATTCCATGGGACGTAAACGTAACTGGTGAGTCGTGGGGTTGTACTACTCCTTCCTACCTACCCCTCGGGGATTACTGGCGCGATGTTACGTTTGTTACGTCGCAGACAGATATATTAATATAATTGTGTACATTCCGGCAAAATACAGAAATAATAAAATTCCTTTTTTCATTCTTAACAATTTAAAAGATGGCAATATGGCAATTTATTTGGTATTGAAAATGTATGTGGACTTCTCTATAGAATTTCTTGATGTATGTGTAGTGTATAATTAACTGTATCAAGTTCCCGATAAGGTCACATATAGTTATTTAGTAAGAAATCGTTTTAGTTTAGTGATACAAATAATATATGTATGTGCTGTACTAGGGTTGGCATTTTCACATCTTTTCTCTCGTTACTTGAATATCTGTATACATATTTACTAATTATATCAATATCTTGTATGTATTATAAAAAGAGGTATGTGCGTATGTAGGTAATTAGGGTGAGAGAGATAGGCATATATGTCTATTTCATATATTATGACCTTAAGCTTAGCCCCTATTTCATGGTGAAAAATATAACATAACTGCTAAATCTAAGAACTGTACCTGGCCACCATTTCGGGGAAATACAGGCGTGATGTTATGTTATAACACTACTGACCTACATGCATTGATAGCTATGTCATAAAGAATAGTAATAACGGATTATTAGTCTTATTATACTTGAAAATTCATATTTAAAATTTCCATGTTAATGTGTAACCGATAAATATTGTATAATCATGTTACTGTAGGGAACATCACGCTTTCTGTAGTCTCTACTATATAGAGTGCACTTGTCTAGAAATATATGGACTATTGGTGTTGTTTTTTGAAAAATAATTAAAAATACCAAAAAAATAATTTTATAGTCAAATGCTCAAGCTTTATTGACGCATTGTTGTTGTTATATTTTGAACTTTTCGAGCGTTCTGCACTATATCATGTCTGCGTCCTATCTCGAATAGGACCACAGACCCTACAAGTCATTTGAAGCACTGATCTTTAGTAACTTTTCTTCCTCAGTCAATATCATTAATTGAGATTGTTTTATGATACATACATACTATTTTTCCTATAACCGTCCTGTGTATTAAAAAGTTATATAGCACATGTTATATATAAAAATATATATATATTATAAATGTATTAGATATATATGCACTATGTAGAGAGTATTTTTTGATGCACTTTGTATTATACACTGTAGTTATATGTATATGTTTAACTTATACACACTAAAGTTGTAAATGCTAAAGTGAGTCAGTCCCTAAAGTTTTAATGTTGAAATCAAGGGACTATATGACAAATGACTCGTTAATGTTTAAATTCCTACAGAAAAATTAAACCGTCACATACAAATATGTGTCTACAATATTTTAAAAATTTATGTAATTGGAGGGTAGACAGAGACACAATATTTCTCTTTTATCAAATTATGGTTCATTCAAGCCAGATTCATATGTTTGAGGTCGTCTACCTTCCCCGAATCAATTGATTTTCTTTCTTTCATTTTTATATTTTTCTTACTCATGAGACTTGACAAATGTATGCATAATGAGTTTTTTTTAATATTAAAAGGCTTCGAAATTTAGAATTAATGATTAAATGTTCGAATAATAAAAAGCTATGTATGACAATTGTCAAAGGGATGTTTATCAAATTTTCTTAATGTTATTCATGTATATGTAATAAGTCCCTTAAAATACCAGACACAAAATGGAAAATATACTACAGAAAGTCTATAAATATACAAGACACCAGTATACTACTACCAATCATCACTTTATTGTTCTGAATGTGACAACTATGGGATGTACTCTTGACGAATGTGTAGACACTTGTTTGGGCTAATATTATTATAGGTAATATGGGCTAATATTATTATATTACGAAGAGAAAGATTAAAAGAATGTTTGAAATGGGTTAAGAGTGAAACCGAAGTTAAAGTTCTTGGACTCACAGTTTAGGTTTTAATAACATTGAAGTTCTCTTGTATCCAGCCTCCGTCTGTATCACATCCTGCGCTAGTTTTAAGAGAATATTTTTATTTATTTGTTCGTTGCTTCCGCGTTATGGTTGTAAGGTAAATATTTCTGTAAATAATGGAATTTGACGACATATTTGAATTATATATATTTTTTATTTACCGTAGTTGATTATTTTTATTTACCCATCCTTCGAATAATGTTCCCTAACTACTCGTCTACGGCGAAATTCAGAATAATACGAAAGCAACTTGCATGAAGACTAATGAATGTGGAAATAACACATTGTAAGGCTAGAGGTATGGGCACTTTGTGCTCTCTGGACACCCCGTAAAGGACCTGGCGTGATGACGTGTTAACAATAAGCCGTCTTGTATGTATGCTCATCTCTTATACTGTCTGTATTAATTCATCATTAAAAAAAGAAATCTTTAGAATCGTCTTGATCGTATTTATTTATGTCCACAAACAACTTTAAATAAAAACATGTTGGATGTAATGAGATCTATAGAAAAGCACTACCATATTTATAAAGGGACTTGAAAGTGAATCGGAATAAGACCAAGCTGATGTTCATCGACAGATTTAGCTCTATAAAGAGGACCCATGATCTGCGGGATCTGGACACGGTTACCGAATTCGTATACTTAGGATCCCTGATAAGCAACGACGGGAACTGTGAAAAGGAGGTTGTACGACGTGCACAGACAGCTAAGGCAGCGGTAAAAAGTATGGAGAAAATTTTGAAAAATCGAAACACCCTGCGCAGCACAAAAGTGCGGCTAATGCGTACTCTGGTTTTTTCCATCTTTTTGTATGCTTCTGAAACCTGGACTCTAAAAGCTCGATTAAGATCAAAGGTGGATGCATTCGAAATGTGGTGCTGGCGCAAAATGTTGGGTATTCCATGGACTGCGCGGCGCACAAATGCATCCATCCTCAAAGAGCTCAGTATTACAACTCGTCTCTCAACGGTCTGTCTTCGGAGATCCCTTACCTTCCTCGGACAGGTGGCGCGCCGAGAGATTAGTCTGGAAAAGCCATAGTAGTGGGACAAGTAGAGGGTAAAAGACCTAGGGGTAGAGCCCCTCTCCGATGGCTAGACTCTACATTGGGAATCATTGGCTGCGGGACTCAAAGAGCTATGGCACATAGCCCAATGTAGAAGTGCTTGGAGAGCCCTTACTTCCAGGACTGCTTGGTAGTCATGACCCTCAGTCATGAGGAAACGATTGGAATATATAAACTTTCTCTAATAGATGAGCATATGTCCTAACTTTAATGGAAGTGAACAAGGCAAAAAAAGTTTCCCAGAACAGTGGCATGTGGAGAAAATTAATCTGCCAACCCCAAAGGGAAATAGTTTTAAAAGAACGTAACATCACGCCTGTTGTCACCGAAGGGGTAAACAGAGGAGAGTAGCACACTCCCACGTTTCACCAGCTGTTTACGTCCCATGGAATAGGTGGTGAGCCTATTGCTATACACTGGGCACAGATCCAAACTCCAAGTCACAACTAGAAATCCTAAATTAGAAAAATCCAATAGTACCCGATCTGGGATTTGAATCCAGGAGGTCTCAATTGGCAGTCAACATTAGATGTAAATGTATAAATATGTACATTTAGACAAATATAAAAAACTTCTAGAACTGGGAAATAATCAAAGATTAGTGTGCATATTATTTCCCAGTTCTAGTATACTCATGCACAGATTACACAATATGTTAACTTACAAATTGATTATAATTTACAATAAAACTATTAATTTTACCCAAATATAATAATATGAGGGTTTAGTAACCTAAAATTAAGAAACCCACTTACGTTCTGCTCTTGACAATATTTCTTATAAAGAACTTGTAAGAGTCAGGAAGCTACTCTGCTGCTTTATAGACTTGATAGATTAATGGTTAACTTATTGATGAGAAAATTTATAATCCAACTAGGAATGAAACATACATATAAGCTGCCACAAATCAGTTGCAAAGAAAATTATCATTCAAATGATTTGAGTATGTGCAGGATCAGGATATTCACCTACTACAAAGACAACTGAAAGATGCCGAGCAGATCTTGGCCACTTCTTTATACCAAGCAAGGCAAAAGCTTGCTTCCATTGTCAAGTCTAGGAAAAGGGCAGTGCCTTCAGAAGAACTGATAAAATTCGCACACAGGTACAGTACACATTATTTGCGCAAGTTGCATACTTAGAGTAATTGTGGTTTTTCGAAATAATAAGTTTTTAATACAATTACTATTTTTACTATTGTATCAACTACAAAATTAATTTCCATGTAATAAGATGACATATAATATGATACATAGTTATAAAATGCTTGTTTACTTACTTGTGGTAAAATCTTTGTTCTGTATTTCACAGAATCAGTGCATCAAATGCTGTAAGTGCACCTCTCTCCTGGCAGCCGGGAGATCCTAGGCGGCCATACCCAACAGATCTTGAAATGAGGCTGGGAATGCTTGGTCGTCTCTGTGACCTTCCACTAAATGGCCACACACCTTCAACACTGAATGATCTACATCGTATAACCACTGGTGGAGGTAACATTCCATTATCCATTACTAATCACTTCCAAGAACTACTTGAGAATTTCATTAATTATATTAATCAATGTTTATATTTTTCCTTTTCCCAACACAAAGTATTGTATAATATATTTGCTTTGTTCTAAATTAAGTATAATCTATGAATGAATAAGCAGTATAATGTATAAATATGTCTGTATTAAATAAAACTCCCTTTGGTTATGGCAATCATAAATTAGTTTCTTACTAGAAGGAAATAAGTTAACAACCGCTGCAGTGTTCATTCATTCTGACTTTCTTGATTGGGTAAATCACCATTTTAAAATATACATGTCCACAATATAATCCTTTGTCGTAAGCACTATAAACACATTATAATTACTATTGATTGTTTATTTAACCATCGTGAATTGCATACATTGCAACTTCAATCTACAGGTCATTTGTCATTTTATTTGAACAGTTTCGCCAACTTGATACCATTTTTCTATTAGCATCGAGGCATCTCTAGACTCATGAAGACTAAGTAGAAAATTATAATTTGTTCAACATTGTTCCAGTGCCTGCATCGACACCCAACCAGTTCACGTGGCACCCGTCAGGGGAGCTCCATATGTCCGTGGGCGGCGGGAACTCGGTGGCTATCGATGGTCGGAGCAAAGACGCGCCAACGCAGGAAGACGTCGAGGTCATGTCCACTGACTCGAGCTCAAGTTCCAGTAGTGATTCACAATAGTGCATAATGAAACGTAAAAACCTCTGTGACAAATCTGTTCGTTGACAGATCGTTGATGTTGTATTTGTAACAACTGTATGGTGTTGTGTGAGTCATGTTCGTGTGCACAAGTATCCAAGGATATTATTACGGACTATATGAAAATAGTGAAAATTGTACTCGTCGGACTGATAAATAAAATGTTTTGATGTTATACCCACATATGTTCATATATCTGTGATGTTTTATTATTAAACAACAAAGTATGTAAGCGATCTGTATAGTTCGGCAGTCTCAGGAACGTCGAATGCCTTTCGTTTCGGTCAGAATACGTAATGTAGAATAAAATGTATTACTAAAATAATACTTTGTTTTATTGCTGTCTTCGGTACTAAACTATGGTAGTTTTTAAACAGTATTTGAGCCTTATTTCTATTATTTTAAAATAAAATTACAATACACACTTTCAGAGTTTATCTGTAAACATTATGACAAGTAGTAACAATAATAACATTAATCGTCATCAGTATTATCAGCCTGTCATCGTCCACTGCTGGACATAGGCCTCTCCAATAGCACGCCCCACTGAGCTCGATCTTCAGCTCGTCGCATTCAACTGCTGCCAGCCACTGTATATCGTCACTCCACCTATACTATAGCCACCTATATACAGACTATAGCTGCCTAATACTTAATTAATAACATTAATGGATAAGTATTAGGCATCCATTTACAACCCAATATTGAGATTAAGTCAATTTCAATGTTCCTTGTCATTACATTAAACTGGCAATTATTTTCGTACTACCTTTTGCTACTTAATGGAATAAATTAATATAAATTGGTTAAAACCACCCCAGCAGTCCCGTACGAAAAAAAAGAAAAGTCCATTTGGAAATGAACCTTTTACTAACTACGAAACATAAGTAATGCAAATTGAACGTTAAATACGCTCTTCATTGAATAATATTTATTTATTTTTATTTATTTGGGAAACAAACAATATAGTATTACATATTATAAAAGAACAATAAAATCAGCACACACATCAGTAAAGTTTCCACTAATATCTAATCCATATAA